>JAKWJD010000196.1:0-25436 GCA_027705065.1 Solanum peruvianum
ATGCATCACCTTCAGTTCACAAAGAAAGCATATATACAATCTACATAAGCCAACACGTGTCATTATATAAGTATAATGCATCAAAGACACATTTAAGTCAAAACCTTAGGACATTACAATAAGCTACACCAATTTATACATATATTTACTTCTTTTCATATACATCATTTTGAGACCTTGTTCATGACCCCAATCTTAGTCTACTAGTGCAATGAACATATGAAGCCCCATAACCTCATATATTTTGAGTAAACCCTTCATGAGACCACAAACCTTGGCATTCAATTCATACATCAACAAGTAAGTGAAGACAAATTCATTCATGTCAATACAGGTCCTTCATCATATAGTCATTTAGACCAACATAGTGCATAGGGCAAACCTATCGGTGGCCTCGTAAAATTGGCACCAAATTTCACATCGGCACATTGTTGACACCCAATTTTGATCCTCCCCGATAATAATTAATCGACGAGCTTCTTAATTCTAATGATTTGAAATAATTAGTTTTTATGAAGTTCAAAATAGTTTTCAAGTTATTCCTAATTAATTTTACTGTTTTTTATAGCTTTTATGTATGTGTTTTATATAATTAGTATATATTTTATGAACATTTCGAAAATCATCTCAAAATTTTTAATTTTAGATTACTTTGTTAAATTAGCTTTGTTTAAATTATAATTATAATTTTTAACTTTTGATTTGACTATTTTATTTCGTTAAGTTTAAGAAGTTTGTAAATTAATTAATATTAATTCGTCTTATTTGGAGTTTAGTCGAATTTGTTAACTCAGCTCATTTTGCGTTAACTCTGCTCATTTTGCTTAAACTCTAAACTCTATCCTTATCTCACTTTAAACCCATCTAAGATTCAAATTGGGCCTATTTTATAATCCAATTCCAGGCTCACATCTGCCTAAGTCAGCAGCCCCCACTAAATTAATTCCCAATTCCCCCAGGCCCACCACCTAATTCGCCTTAAACCCGGGCCTATTTTATAATCCAACGATGCTTACACAACGATAAAGTGAATTCAAATGGAAACGATGCGTGAGTAGCCACCGAACTCATGTACGCGCTCCAATCCACCTCACGCGAAGGAGAGTTCACAGAAGCATCAGCAACGGCTCCAAGCGATTCCCTTTTCCGTCGAAATACACGGAAAGGCAGCCAAGGACAATTGTTCTTCGTCGTCTTCTCCCTCTCCAGCAGTCTGATGCAGCGCGACAAAGCTACTGATGTAGCAGACCTGCGTCTCCGTCCTTGGCAGCTCAAGATTGATCCACGTAGCGTCTCTAGGACGGAAGATTGATCGAGGGCGTCCATTCATCCTTTCCCCTTTCGGAATAGTTTGAAGGCTCAGAAAAAGGGTGTCTCCCCTTAATTGTGAAAGTTTTTGGGGTTCAAATTTTGAATGAACCTATTGTTCTTTGGATTTTTCTTGATCTTTTCCCCCCAAAATTCGACCTAATTTCCCCTATATAAACCGATTTTCTTCTCTGTTAATGGGGGGGGGGGGGATTTTTTGAGAATAAAAAAAAATAGATACATGCATTAGAAGAAAATACTGGAGAGGATTTTGTGAGTTGGGAAATTTTGGCGAAGAACTACAACAACCGCATAAAAATACTCCTTGGATTTTTCTTGTTTTGTTGCCTGAAGATTGCTAGGACTCATAGAAACTCCCAATGTTCGGAGTCTGTGGTGAAGTACTCCGTAAATCGCTGCCTTGCCAGTTCCGCTGCTCCTCTAAAGGTAACGTCTCTCTTCAAGCATCCCTTGTTTTCACTGTGTTGTTGATGATAGCGTGAAGTAGCTTACATGATGGAATAAAATTTCTTTTGACTCGTTGCTGCCTGCGAATTAGGGGGTAGAGTTTGGTCTGATAATCTATTACTGTCGGTTTTTTCTTTTTCTTGCTTGTTCTGTTTTCAAGGATGGCTTGGTGTTCGTCTGAGCCTACATTTTTGAGGTTTCATCAAGTTCAAGGCTTTTATACTCTCCATAAGGTCCTTAAGCGCCACAAAAGTTATTCCATCGTATAATCTTGAGTATATATTAGTTTAGTTCACATTCATATGACTCGTTCGTCTTCAGGTCATTTTGTTGTATGATATCATTAGACTCGTTCAGTGTTTGGTGATTAGACGTACTCATAACTCATCCATTCATCCTAGATAGTTTAATGTTTTGCCATGAATTCGAAGAGTTTGTTGTTAACTAATGTATCTTTGTACGACTAATCATTGTTCTGTTTGCTTAAGTTTGTCTCAAGCTTTCTTTATTTGAAATGATCTAATACCTATCTATTCAACAAGGTATTAGATTAGCATGAAAATTCTTTAGGTAGTGTCTCTGTTTGTCCCGTCTTCCATCCTCAACTTGATAGTATTGTTTGGTTTCACTATGGTTTTATTTTCGGGTCTCCTATCGCGTTTATGTACCGGTTTTTGCGTCTGCTATTATAAGAAGCAGGCTTTTTCCTCCGTCTGCTCTCTGTTAATCATGTCATTAATATATGCTTGGTCTTGTGATACGTTTTGCTGCCTAGTTTTGGTCTGAGTATAAAGGGTTCATAAATGAAAATTGTTACCTTTTTTTTTTGCTATCTAGGAAAGGATTTCAAATAGGTGCATTTGAGATAAATGTTCAATAGGAATATCTAGTTGATTGCTCACTGTTATCTTGATTAAATATCTTCATTCAGAATTCTTATTTTTGCTCTTAAGGAAAATGTCCATCATGCTTTTGATTTTTAGAAGTTATTGTATGTTTGGAGTCAACTTTGCCATCACTACCGTGTTATCCATACATACATATATGCCTTATTCGGGAACCTCTTTGCTTTGGTTTTGCTAGTGTTTTAATAATTCTTAGCTTATCCTGATATGTTTTCTCTCATTTATTTATTTATTTTGTTCCATGTCATTTTCCTCTAGCTAATGTTTTGCCTTTCTTTTATGGCATTGATCGAGTCCCTCGGGAATCCTCGTTTCCTCCTCTTGCATCCGTTAATTGAGCTGTGAAAGCTCAATTTTTCCCGTCGATTCAGCCATCTCGACAACTTTAGGAGATAGCTGGATAGGGTGAAGACAGCAATATATTGCTGGAAATCAATTCTCTAGCTCCCCAAAAAGCCTAAAAAACGTTGATATGCCAGATATATACACTGGTATACAGCTGGAATATACCAAAAACAAGTGCAAAAATGTGGAAATGCAGATCAGAAAATACAGAATACAAAATTAGATACAATACAGGTTTCGGAAGGTTCAAAACATGCTGGATACATGTCAGATATAGCGGTATACATTGACTGTATACCAGATTTTTTCAAGAGAAATGGGGCCAAAGCCCATTTGAGTTCCCTGCAGAATTTTGTGAGAAATGGGCCAAGGCCCAAAAGAGAAAAGCAAAAAAATAAAATAAAAAAATGAAGGAAATCATTGGCCGAAGTCCAAGTTTAACTACACCCTGTCTCTCTATTTTCACTATATTGATTGACTAATGTTATTCAATTTCGATTTTAATTTAATTAATTCCCAGCGATAGCTATTTATCTTTACTTTTATATATCCAAAATTAACGTGTATATATATATATAATATATATATATATGTATATATATATATATATATATATATATATATATATATACATATATTGGTCTTATATTATTTAATACTTGAATCTATTACCTTAAGAATGATTCCTCTAGTTATTTCACTTTAGCAAAATGATTAGAGAAAGAAAAATAAAATAGATAAATCAAATTAGATAATAGTAAGTAAATAATAATAAAAAATAAAATTCCTTTAATTAATTAAAATTCAAATTTTTTCAAAAGGTCTTTTAGTGAAATCATCGGTCAACCACGAGTTAGCGTGTATCTCGAGGGCGTAACACCTTCTCGGAATGTACATTGAACTTCGAACACTTTTTTCCAACTGATTTTTATCTGTTTAAATCTTTGAAAAAATAATTTTAAGTTTTTGTTGATTTTTACCAAAAATCAAGTGACGACTTCTTTTATTTGGAAAATCGATTTCTCTTAAATCATAAGATTAATCGATTTTTTGAAACTTAGTCATTTTTTACTTCACTTATATATTTTTGTAAAACAGAAATGATGACTTTGCCAGAGATTAATTAAGTTCTAATCAAAATGATTTGATTATTTGGACTAAGTGTTACTATTGAATTGTTTATATGTGATTTAATTGTTTTAAATTATAAACTGACATTTTATATCCTGACATAAATCTGATGTATATTGTATAGTATATAAAAGACGGTTTGCGAAACCGCAAACAGAATTTTTTATACTCACCTTCTTTTGACTTAGCGGCAATTTATTGGTTCGTTATGCGTCCAATGTTGTCGCTAGTTCCAACCCAAATGTCTGTTTGGGTTCCCGATCTTTTCAAAAGCCACTCCTAGTCAACTAGCGTAGAGCCGAGCTAAAATCCCTAATTTAGGAGCATTTGAACTAGAACGACCCAACACATTAGGCGTGTTGGACCCATTAGAAGCTCACCTTGGGTCTACTTGGCCCCAAATTGTCAAAAATAGACAACCATGCTTATGTGATAACTGAAGGATGTATCTATGTTTTTAAAACGATTTGTTGTCTCGAGGGTGGGGGTAAACTAATCTTTGTCTGCTATTTTTGCAGGATGAATCCAACACACGAGCCTTTGAAAACAAGAATGGTTACCGTCCACGATCCCATCCTTAAAATATGGTGGAGGTTCATAAATAACTACGACAAAATGATCGTCAGAAACACATAGGTTACCTCCCGTCACTGCTAGAGATGAATGTCTGGGATAGCGAGCATATGGTCTTTCAATTTGGGGAAGTGGAGTTGACGCCAATAGTAGAAGAAGTTCTCACGAGTTACGAAAGCGTCTCCATGTGCAACAAAAGGAAACGACATCCAGATACAAATCTCCTAAATCATATAATATGAGATTTCGCTAAAATTAAACAAAAACTGTCACTGGTTAAAACCGAGTGGATGGACAAGCTCTCCGGCCCAAATATACCTTTGAGAAAACTATATTATCGGTTCGGACGTGCAAGGACTTATGAGAAATATAAGGACGAGTTCGTTTCAAAAGAAAAATGGAAAGAGACGCGTCCCCTTGTATTTGCAATATGTTTACTCGAAACGATGATTTTCCCTCAAGGGCCAAAATATACTATTCATTCTAGCGTGTTTGTGGTCACTCATGCCATCTTCTACGGAGTGGACTATAAATCATCAACAAAGTACTACACATTAGCGCCTATGATTTTGACCGACATCTATAGGGTTTTAGACAAATGTCAAAGTGGAGAACGCGTCTTTCAAGGGTGTAATCTGATACTACAGTGGTGGATGATGCGACATTTAATAAAGACTCATAATCCAAAAGAAATAGATCCCCTAAAACGGTCAGACGAGCTACATGGTCATGATTGGTGGTTGTACAACAATCGGTGCAATAAGACTAGAGGAGAAAGTTTTTGGTATCTAAAGATTCGAGGGTTGAGATAAGAAGACGTACAATGATCAATAGATAGTTTGGTGGTAGCTAAGAATAAGGTGGTTCAAACAGAAAAAGTCCCTTACATGGTATTTGCTGGGTTAAGAGGGAGTAGACTATATGTTCCCGATAGTCCTTATGCAACTAGGAGGAATACAACAGTTGCCCCAGATCGTAGATATGAGGAAATTTGCAACTGACCATGAATGGATGAGTTGCATTTGCTGACGACATACGTAGGATGTGGAGATCTCGAAGAGTATTGGGTGAAACTGTACCAAACAGGTTTCGTCCAGAATGTTCTATATGAGTACAAGAAATGGTTGAAAAAGAGTCTCGCTAAAACTATTGAGCCTGTTGCAAACGTTCCTCTCATTATTGCAGATGTTGGAGCCAAACATCAAGTCCAACTTCACCGACTTCAAAAGAAGTTTTGATAAGAAGGAATTAGAGCACCAACGTCGTCACTCAAAAGACGCCAAAGTCATAGCTCAATTGGAACAAAAACTACGAAGAGTCAGACAGTGCATGACAGAGTTAGATGATAGCGTGGAACAACAGATTCAGTCAATAGAGGGGTTCAAACATCAAGAAGGAGCTCGATTGGCGAGAGATCATCTATGGGCGAACATATATACTATGTGAGATGAGGTAAACATCGCCAAGAGGACCAGACTTGACGAAGGATCAATGGAGGCTTGAATTTTATTTACCATCCCCTGCGTGGGACTGGTTTCTTTGTATTTTGTTTTGTAATTTATTTTCAGAACTATTTCTTTGTTTTATGTTTATCAAACATTTTGGATGTTATTAATGAAGTATTTTGGGGATAATAAATCGGGTTTAAAAAGAATATACATCCTTTAATTCGTTAGGCCTACCCTTGGCATAACAGGGTCACAAGCATGTTTAGGATGCAATATCTGTGTTTTAACTGTTTATGTGATATGCTGCTATGAATGAGGATATCGTAAACCCACTCCTTCCAGAAATGCCGAGAAATATACAAGTCATTATCACAAAAATGTCCGACCAAAATTTTTCGAGTCTTAAGTTTCTCACTCAAAGACACCTCTCATATCCCAAATCCTACTGTCTCAGGAAAATCCAATCACTTCTATGGATAAGGGTAAGAATATCCAGATGGAACTCAGTGGAGAAGAGTTACAAAGAAAAATCGAATAAATCACTCGAGAAATTCAAGAGGTTAGAGAAGGAGGACTCAGGTTCGAAGTTGCCACATCGGTCTACAAAGCCACGATTGCGGCACTGGATGAGGATTTGATGTCAAAAAAGAAGAAGAAGAAGAAAAGCATTGATGCATAGAGAGAGGACTCAAGAAGTTTGATATGCTTCGGATAAGGATTCAGGAAAGGGAGGCAAGAGAATCCGAGATAGATTCAGAAACCGCAAATATGCTGGCTAAAAATGCGGCAATTGAGTAGGAACTGACGGCGGAGATGGCAGAATTCATCACCATGAGAGAACGAATGGCTGAATTGAGGAAGAAGAACAAGGCATTCCACCATAAAATGATCACCAAACTTCAGAAAATGCGCGGGAAATACTCTATCCGCGAACAAGAGGCTAGTGGTGGTCCAGACGACACTCACCCTGTAGCAACTTGGGAAGACTCTGACAAGGAAATCGCCTACAAACCTCCATTTCTGGGCCGTCTGAAAGGAGGAGATAAGCAGATCACTCTTCCGGCCTATGAGCCGACGCATAGTGTAGGGGCGAGGGTTATGTCTTGCGCCCTTTTGTACGAACATCTCGGATGGGAACATTAGGAAGGATCATTTTCAATCTTTTGGCAAGGAAACTTTTGGAAAGTATGTGCCTTCCACCCAAACCAGCAAGGACACACCATAGAGTAATGCGTGCAACTTAAGACGAGGATCTGCCACCAGATCGACATTGGGAATATCCCGCACATGTGGGGTAATAATACCGTTATTGCTTATGATCCGTCAGAGCCGATTGAGCGCACCAGTTTGTTTGTCACTATTTCACTCCGTTCAAAGAATCAATGTTGCATATCTACATGGATTTGGTCAAGAATGGGGTCTTAGCCTCCCTCCACGATGATGACAGAGGCCTCGATCCCGTTGGGGGAAAAATCTTCAAACCTTGTGCTTACCGTGATCCTATAGACCATAGCATCTCAAAATGTCTTGTTTTTCGCTACGACTTCGAATCCCTCGTCAACATGGGAAAGATTCGAGTTGAGTTTATTCCTCGTGACTGATGCTGCAATGAAAGGAAGATTAACTAAGATGTAATCATCATTTTATCTTTACAGTTTTGTTGTTTTTCAGTTTCCTTGTAATCGTAATGAATGGATGAATGAAAATTTTTCCTTGTGTACTCGAACTATGCTGGACCTGAATTCTCCTTGTCAGATACGTAGGCAGCCTTCCCGGCCCCGGCCCCTATCTTTAAAAATTTTAATTCTCCCCCTTCATGTTACGAGGAGATACGAAGGCCAGATCAACGGATGTCAAAGAGCAGTTGCAAGAAGACCTTAGGTCAACGTGATTTACCCTTTCTGAGACAGTGTCAAAACTAAAACAAGCAAACTCCTGCTTGTTAAAAAATGTGTTTCCTTCCTTACTCGTGAGTTAAAGATATCCTCAAACAAAGCAACTTGTGTGTTTATCTGCTCTCTGTGTGATATTATGCATTTTGTATTCTGAATCTACACTGACAAAGCTGTTATTTTCCTTCTCAGATACTTTGAAACTGATATGTGTCGATAAAAAACTGGCAGATCATCCCTATTTCACCAGATCAAAAGGTCCCGCAGATTCCTTCACTAGACAAAGCTCAGACAAAGGAAATACAGTCATGAGAGACAGTATGAAGAGGTAAGTCTCACCGACATGGTGTCTCAACCCACCATAGCGGACCAGAATGAATTGATTCTGCAATTGATGCAACAAATTGCAGAAATGAGAGTTGAAATGCAAAGGAGACAGGATCTGTCTCCGCCAGGGTTTGCTGCTAACGCTGTTGATGGGAGACCTCCAATCTACTTCCCTTCTAAAAATATGGATCCAGCTCAGAACCAACCATCTACACCTGCTCAGAATCCGTCGGTTATAGATCTGACTACCCGAAATCCCCAATATGCTTCCATATCCTACCAAACTCTCAATATACAAAAGTTTTCTATATGAAGCAAATTTCATAGTTAATTTAAAATTTCTCCGTTATTTTAATTTTGTTCTTTAATAGAAAGTCAATACCTAAATTCAATGCTAAATACCTCGACGAAAAATATCAATGGATTGAGATGGATCATTTATGAAAATTTTAATTGATCTCAAATTGTCACAGAAAGAGATCTCAAAATATTTATAGAGAGTAAATGGTTGTGATTTATGACCAAAGAAATACTATGGTTGAAATAATTTTGACTATTCGATGGAAACAAGTCTTTTTAATAAATAAAATATGTAGTTTAATATGATATGGGGGGCAAAGATAAGGCATAGGAGAAAAGGGAACAATTTCAGGAACAAAGAAATAGAAAGAATCACACAGTTCTGAGAATACAATGAGCACAAAGCCAGTACACAAATTTGAAATCCTAAGCCAAAACTTTTGGAGAAGGCAAAAGGGTGAAAGTTGAATAATTAGTTTGAAGCACTAAAGGATCCATATCAGATTGAGGAGACTATAGAGGAGACATCCAACACAAAAGTGGAAGTGTCGACAAGAAAGTGGGTGGAGGATAACTTCACAAGCGATGAAGCTTTGGGGAAAAGTTTAGTCGATCATAAAAAGGAGAGTGATGGAAAAGGGATAGATGATGAAACACAAAATAAGCAAGGAGCGGAATAAAGAGTCAATCAGCACACCAAACCCTTTATGCATACTTGAGTCAAAATAGGGAGATAAAAGAATTCCAGATATTCATGAGCTGACGCCAACTTCAAAGCAAAGCTATTAGGAGGTAAGAGAAGATGACGATATAGATATGAACATACAGAGTGCCAGTAAGACAAGAGACTTATCATCTCGACAGATGGAGTTAGCTGGAAAGTGGTTATAAAAAGAACAGGATTATGCATACTATAATACCACTTCAGGTAAAGACAAGGAGTAAGGAGAAGAGGAATATCATTACCCAATGATAGAACGAATATAATTTTGGAACATCAGATCTATTAATTCTCAAAAATCATTTGAGATACATAGAAATAAATAATATGCATCACTTTTCATTCATTACTCTTCTGGAACCTTTTCAAGACTAGAGAAGATATAGGTTTATAAGAGGAGATTGGGTTTTGATAATGCAATGGTGAATTCTTCATCAAAGATCTGGATATTTTGGAGGGAACAATGGACAGGTCATGTGATAAGGGATACTCATCAACAAATAACTTTGAAATTTATTGTTCAAAATAAACGGTTCTATATTACCTCAGTGTACGCTAGATGTATCAAGACAGACAAAATGGAGCTGCGGGAAGAATTGAAGGAGCTCTCAGAAGGAAGTAGTAACCCATGGATAGTGGGGGGTAATTTCAATGTTATACCAAATGCAGAGGAGAAACTAGGAGGTCTCCCTTTTACTCATTCAGAGGTTTCTGACTTTGCACATTCTGTTAGCAATAGTGCACTTGTGGAATTACCAACCACAAGAAGCAAATTTACATGGTGGAATGGAAGAATAGATGAGGGATATATAATCAAATGGTTAGATAGGGTTATGGTCAACTATGACTTCCAGGATATACTGCCGAGTAGTAGTGTCCAACACTTAATTAGACAGGATTTAGATCATGCTCCCTTATTAATGGTGTGTAGTTCTAAAGAAGCAAATATGGTCAAACCTTTGAAATCCCTAAATTTTTGGACTAAACATCCGCAATTTTAAGATAGTGAGGAAAGCATGGTGCATTGATTTTGTTGCGAATCCATCCTTATAATCGAAGACCAAAATGAAGAAAGTAAAGACAACATTAATGGAGTGGAACAAATTAGTTTGTGGGAATTTTTTTGAGAAAATGTCTACACTTGAAGATATGATTAGGGTCAAGGAGATTCTAACTCAAAATTAGCCCAACACAGGCTAATAGGAGTGATCTTAGTAAAGCTGAAGCGGAGCTCAGAAAATATCTCAACATTCAAGAATAATTTTGGAGGAAAAGGCTGGAATGAGATGTTTCAAGGATGGGGATAGGAATACAATATTTTATCATACATATGTCAAAGGAAGAAGGAAAAATCTGCATATAGGAGAGATTAAATCCAATCATGGAGATGTCTTCAAGAATAATGATCGAATAGGAGAGGCAACTGTTGACTTCTTTGGGGACCAGTTTCGAGAAGCAGATGTGATGATTAATGTAGCGATGATCAATAATATACCTCGTGTGATCTCGGCAGAGCAGAATGATAAGATGGAAGAATTACCAGCTTGGAGGAGATTAAAACAGTGGTTTATAAGCTGAATTGAGACAACACCAGTGGACTAGATGGATTTTTAGGATCTTTTCTCCAAGTGTGCTGTGAAATTATTAATGAGGACATTTCTAATATGGCAAGAGAATTCTTTTGTGGACAGACGTCACCCAGGTTCATTACTCATACAAATCTAATCCTCATCCCAAAAAAAAGAAAGCGTCCATAATTTTATTGATTCAAGGCCAATAAGTTTGAGTACTTTTATCAATAAAAGCATCTCAAGATTGATACATGAAAGAATTGCTAATATCCTAATTTCCCGGAACCAATCTGGTTTCATTCGAGGAGAAGTATAACAGAAAATATGCTCCTCGCATAAGAAATAATCAAAGATATCAATAAGAGAAATAAGTGGCAGAATGTAGTGGTGAAGCTCGATATTGCTAAACCATATGATAGGGTCTCTTGGATATTTCTTATGAAGGTACTAAGGAAGTTTGGATTCTCAGAGAGAATAATTGATATGATTTGGAGATTATATCAAGTAATTGGTACTCAGTATTGGTTCATGGGCAGTCTATGGGTTCTTTCAGTCATCTAGAGGATTAAAGCAAGGGAATCCCTTAACACCTACTTTGTTTATCATAGTTGCAGAGGTATTGGCTCGTGGACTGAATAAATTACATGAAGATGGTGAATTCAGGGGTTATGGCATGCCGAAATGGTCTCCAAACATAAATCACTTGTCATATGCTGATGACACCATTTTGTATTGCTCAGGGGATAAGAAATCAGTGAAAAATATGATAAAGGTCCTAGCAGATTATGAACGAGTGTCAGGACAGATGATTAACAAGAACAAGTGTTTTTTCTACCTTCATGAGAAGGTGCCTATTGTATTATGACATAGACAAAGAAGATGTATAGGGATACAACAAGGTCATTTTCCATACACCTACCTAGGATGTACAGTTTTCTATGGGAGAAAGAAGATATCACATTTTGAATACATCCTAGGTAATCAATAAAAGAGTGATGTGCTGGCGGAACAAGTTCTTATTTTATGGGGGAAGACAAATACTTATTGCTCACATACTACAATCTATGTATGTTTACCCAGTGTCAGCAATGAACCCTCCTAAAGGTATCATGAATAAGATTCATCAAATATTTGCAAAGTTTTTCGGGGGAAAATAGGAGGGTTGAAGGGTAAACATTGGGTGGCTTGGGATGACTTGTGTTACCCACATAAGGAAGGTGGAGTAGGATTTAGATCTCTTCGTGATGTTGCTAAGGCTTTGTTGGTTAATATGTGGTGGAATTTAAGAGTGGCTACCAACTCATTGTGGGGAACTTTTATGTGGAACAAGTTTTGCAAAAAAGATCATCCAGAAATGGCCAAAGGGAGTGGAGCATCACATATTTGGAAAAAGCTGATTCAGATTAGGGAAGAGATGGAACATGAAATTTGGTGGAAAATAAAAGAAGGAAAGTGTAGCTTTTGGTATGACAACTGGACAAACAAGGAGCTTTATACTTTATTGAGGATGGAGGAATAGAAAGATCAATCTTGGAGGTAAAAGATTTCATTATTATTAATGCTTAGAATAAAGAGAAAATTAAGAGTTTCATCTATGAAGACATGACTAACGTCATCATTGAGAGTATCAAACCAAAGATTAGTTCTGAAGCAGACTGCCCTATATGGATGGGCAATACCAATGGGGTGTTCATAGTCCAATCAGCATGCAAAATGTTTAGGAAAAGGAGAGAGGGAAAAGAATGGTTGTCGAATGTATGGACAAAAGGTTTACCCCTCAAATTCAGTTTCTACCTTTGGATGGTGTTGAAAAAGAGAATCTGCAATGATGATAATCTAAAGATACTGATGCTACAAATTGCCTCGAGATTTCATTGCTTTGAAGATTACGAACAAGAATGGACGGAGCATGTTTTTCTAACATCTCCCATAGCCCAAAAGCTATGGAAGAATTTTGCTTTCTGTGCAGGTATTGAACTAGATGGAGTGCATTTACAACAACTTATAAACTCATGGTGGAAGGTCTAGAGTACTACCAAAATACAAAAGATCTACAAGATAGTACCTGCAACTCTTATGTGGGAATTATGGAAGCGGAGAAATGCTAGGAGATATGAAAGGGAGATGAGTTTTTTCAAACTGGTTCAACAGTGTCAAAACACAATAAACCAGTTCATAAAACAAAACTCCTTAGATTCATTTTCCAGCTACTTGGGAGGAAATGGTTATATTTTTCACACATTACAAACCTAAACTGTTTCATAAAAGTGTGACCTGGAAGATACCAAAAGCAAGCTGGTTTAAGTGCAACACAGATGGGTCATTAAGAGGTAATCCAGGAGTCAACACTTATGCTTTTTGCATAAGAGATGATAGGGTAGACTTGGTCTTTGCAGAAGCTTAATAGATAGGAACTACCACAAATAATATGGTGGAGGCGACAATAGTTCAGAAAGGGCTTAATTTCTGTATAAAAAACAACCTCAGGAGAGTCATAATTAAAATGGATTCACTAGGTATCAAGAAAATGATACTTAGGGAATGGAAAATACCTCGGGAGATGCTAGAAATAATGGACGATATAACACAAATGGTGGAACAAAACAACTTAAAAGTTCAACACATATATAGAAAAGGCAATCAATTAGCAGATGCCATTGCTAATAGAGCATACAGTAAGTTGCAGTTACGGGAATACAAGCAATTTGTGCAACTACCAACAAAGTGTAGACGGATTCTAACATGGATAAAGCTCAAATCACAAATCTGAGAATCAAGACAAGAAAGATTACAGATATAAGCAGCTAGCATGGATGGCAAATACATTAATCAAGAAGTGGATAGTATTGCCAGTTTTTATAGCTACATTACAATTTTGTGCCACTACCAAGGCGTTAAATTGGTGAGAAATAAAGAGCTTACCTTGTCTTGGATATGAATTTTCAAAGAGTTCCACCAACAAAATTAGAGGACCACAAAATCGAAATCGATTTCAATGCGCATCTTCTAGTGCCAAAGAGAGGAAACTCGAGAGCAACATATTTGAATCTATATCTATCCACGCTGTGAGATTTAGATATCAAAGCAGAAATAGGGAAGGAGACATACTTGAGACATGGAAATCAAAGCATTTGATTAAGTTCCTCTTAGACTCCGGATGGAACTTCGAATCGATAGATACACAAAACAAAAACAAAGAAAAAAGAGAGGAAAAGATTAGATGCTTAAAAATGGAGGAACATAAACAGGGGCAGTATCTTTTGAAGCGGCTGAAGAAGAGTAGTATCACACAACCATGGTTTAGTATTGATCCAAAGAAGGCATCGGAGAAAGGATGACTCACGAAAGGAAGAACCAAGGAGGAGCAACTAGAAATATGAAAAAGAGTCTGGAATAAAAGTTTTAGGGAAAGAATTGGGAATATTTTTAATTTTAAAAAGAGGATAGTCGGCTACTTTCCATTTTGAAAATTGGACCAGGAGGATTTGTAATGTATTTTCTTAATTATTGAATAAATAAAAGAGCCACAAGCTCAAGTTTGGTTTAAAAGAACGGTATTAATGTTCTAATATGATATAAAATAATATTGAAGCTAAGTATGTATGTGACGAAAATTGTAAGAGGAAAATATGAGTGTGATTTGATGAATGATTTGTTACCGTTTGCACACAAAATATTTCTTATGTGGTATCTCAAATTTTGTCTAATTTCAAACTTAATCAACTGCTGCGAGTAACACTTGAGATTTTTTGAGAAGAAGAAGAAGAATAAAATACATATAAAAGTTGTAGTTTGACAGGAAGAGGAAACTTCTCTATTTATAGTTAACAAATAGAAGTATGAAAATGTGTTAATTGTGCATTATTAGAAAAGTCATCGCTAATCGAAAAATTTCATGCGCATCGGAAAGTCACAATCTTCTGAAAATCACATCTTATAAAAAATGCATAACCGTTTGGAAATGACACAACCGTTTGAAAAAATCACAACCATTCAAAATATCCACAACCATCTAAAATGTCAAAAACCGTCAAAATAGTCACAATATTTTAGAAAAGTAACGACTCATTGGAAAAGTTATAACCATTTAATATAAAAAGATGTATTCTTTTAATAAAATACAATTTATTAAATAAATAAATAAATAAACGGAGTATTTCTAAATAAAGGTATTATAGCGATTCAACATTCAAGTTTGTGAATTCATGCTTTTAAGGTAGTACTAGTCTTGGAAACGTGCGTTGCACGTTTGATCCCTATTATTATATAAAATTTATATAAGCCTAACTTCATAGATATAAAAATTGATTGTGTTTACTAATTAAGTTGTTAACATTCCAACTCGATCGTCAAAAGATTGATTTCAGTCTCCTTGAAAATTCCAACATGCCTTCTCTATTGCAAGCTCCATTAGAAAGCATTTGTACACAATATATTTTGTTTATGTAAGCAACAAAAGAATATATGAGTAACAAAGTGCTTAGTGTTATAAAATGAAGCTAAAACTAATAATACTAAAAGATAAAACCAACAGAAATAGAGTGACAGTTAGAGATGATTTTTTTTTGTTTCTTCCAAGTGGGCAAAAGTCTCTTCATAATGTATACAATGACACCATTTATAGGATATGATTAAGTAAAATCAAAGAGTGTCTTAAATATGACATTAATTTCTTGAGAATGTGAAAAAGATTATACAAGTGTGGAAGATTAGTAAGGAAATCGTGAAGGTGTATAGTATTAATACACATAATGAATAAAAATTGGACCTAGAAATTATTGACTTGCACTTTTAAACAATATATTTACAATAATTCTGTAGTATTTTATTTTGTAATATTTTGCATCTGATGGAGAACTGAAAACTTTTTTTAAAAGCTTTTACTAATATTATAATTAATTATTTTTAAGACACTTCATTTTTCGTTTATTATACCAAAATAAGTGAATTATAAATATCAGATTTCTGTAAATGAAGAAAATGTAATGGGATGATAAAGTGTTAAAGTATATATTTAGTGAAAGCTTTATTAAAAAGGCAAACATGCAAATATTAATCTGAAAATTCAATTCTATATTGAGTTTTGAAGTGCATATCAATGACAAATAGTTTAAGTGATTTACCATTATCATATAGTGATTACATGTTACTATTTATTCTTAAATATTTTTTCCTTTAAATATTTTATAGGAGTCATTGCTTAGTATTTAATAAGACTACATTAATAAATCAAACACTCTAAAAGTCTGAATTATTCTCCTAGTTCATTATTTAGCCATTATTATAATTAAAGTAATGATGCATCAACCTGAAAAACGTACTAATCTACAAATAAAACTGTTGAGATATTGCTAGAAATTAAAATTAAAAAATGATCTAAAATTTTAATTCATCTGAAAATTTGTAGTGGTAATTTCAATTTTATATATAACCATATATTTTATAACATTCGATTTGATATAGAGACAAAATAGTAATCCAATGAAGAATTAAAGTAAGCAATATGAGGAGCATTAAAATAGAAATAGATATTTTTGAAAAAATCAAGATAAAAATATTCAATTGTATATCAATAACATTTTAATCATTTCTTATAAATAAGAAATAAGTATAAGGATTAAAGTGTTGTAAAAAAAGTAAAAATATATTTGTTATTAGAAAAATTATCGAATCACACCTTATTTTGATGGGTTCGAATGATATTTAATCATTCTTTATCCATCTTTTCACATATTAATTAATGAAAATATATGAATTTAATGCATTCTCTATTTCATATACAATATTTTACTACGTACTTCTTGTCCTTTTTTTGTATTCTTACTTCAGTTCTTTACATCGATATATTAATCAACACAATCTAGCTAGAATAATTTATATGATAAAAAGTTGTGAAAATATAGAGAAACTGATAACTAACTTACCATCTCCCTCATCATTCTTGCAAGCCGTGAAAAGCTTCAAAGTCCAACCACATAGATAGAAATTAATCGTAAATCTGTGGAAGGAAGAAAATCAAATAGATTGTTAGAGTGTGTCTACAAGAAGAAGAAGAAAAAACACATAAAGTCAAACAAAAATCAACAATGAATATTGATATTGACAATTAAAAAGTACAAGTAACATATTATCAGAGTAACGATTAATTGCACAAATAAATTCTTACAAATGAATAGTCTATACAAAAGAGATACAACTACAAACACGTCAAATAACTAAATAGATTGCCTAAGAAAAGGAAGGGGTGAAAGAGTTGGAGAAACTTATAAAGAGAAAAGACTCTTGAAAATTTGATTATTTTTTCTCTTAAGTTTTGAACTTTATAATACGATGCAACTTTAGAGAAGCTCTAGAAGACAAATACAATTGAAGTTAATATGAAAATATATAATATTTATAACTGATAAGAAATTAAAATATAATTAATTAAGGTTTAATGAAATTTATTACTTATGCTTAGTTTTTTAAATAATTGATAAAGAAAAATCTGAAAAAAGAAGATGCAAAAATAATTAAAGATATAAGAATTTGAAAAGTATAACTTTTGAAGTTATAAAGACTTCACATAAATGACATATAAGTTGTTTAAAAATTTGTAGCAATAATATTAATTCCAAGAAATTTAATTAATATATTTTTATTAATGTCATATGACTAATTTCATCCTTAAAGGGTATAAAATTAGGATCATTTTAACTGTTATAAAACTTTTGATTTTCTTTTGTCATTTAATTACAAATGTTCATTGTATCTAGATTAATTCATGTCATAAATGGTAAGTTCTTCATTTTTAGAATATTATTTTTTATTATAATCAATGTGTATTTACATTTTTGTTCACAAATACGTAATAATAATAGTGTTTAATAGAAAATACAATAATTTTTATTTATAAATGATGTACATTTATATTTTTGTCCATAAATATTATGATATTATAAGGACATTTTTGTAATTCAACTTTTGACATAGAGGCTTCCCACTTATATATATATGATATAAATATGTGCGCGCGCGTATATATATATATATATATATATATATATATATATATATATTCACCGCATGTGTGTTGCATGTGGTTTCCTCGTCTTGAGGTTGATTAAACAATGAAAATGATTTGGTGTCGCATGTGATAGTTTGAAGTCATGTTTCTCTATGAATTATTTTGTTAATGTGGTATTGTAAACTTATGTGCAGGTGTCTTTGACGTGTATGTGGACTCTTCATCTCCCTATACACGACAAAGTTTATTGTCAATTTCTATTTGAGTTGTTCCTAATATGACTTTGTATTTTATTAATAATTACGTCATATACTTGGTAAGATATCACACAATTTAGCTTCGTGTTGTAAGTCTTGTGTAGGCAATGTTAGTATCCTATATTTGTTGTTACGAGATTTGTTTTGAATAATTTTTTCCGGAATAACATATTTGTTTGTTACTTCTATTCTGTCATGCTTAACATGTCCCCTTTAAATAGTGTATTATAATGTGCATGTATAATTACATAATCTGATATACAGAACCGTAATGTCATATTACTTCGTTCTATGGTGTTGTTTATATAGTTGTCCCTTTCACCAAACTTTTGGATACATCTAAAAAAACTTTCATTTGATTCATTTTGTGTGTTAGTTTTCCCATTTCCGATATCTTCGATTTGTTAACAATAATCAAATCTCACCTAAAACTTCCTTGTACACAATATTTCTCGTGTATGTGTCGTTGTACTATTTTGGTTGTTCAGTAATGACCAATACCTTTGTTGTTGCCATAGATATTCCTCTCCGTTGTTATAAGTACAATTGACCATAGGAGAAGACATGTTGTGGCAGGTATAATCCAACATTCGGTATTGTTTGATGTCATGACCCGAGAGCAACCCCTAATCCTAACACGACATATTTTACCTCGATGAAGTCTTATACAATCCACTTATCATTAATTCATTACATAGACAATAAAAATAGTGTGGAATTAAAACCTTTTTAATCAAAATAATAAGACTCGAAGTCAACACCATTTAAAATCTTTATATGCAAGAGGAAGACTCGTCTCACATGGAAAATTTAGACCCAATCTCACAACATACTAGGGACACGACCCTTAACAATAGAAAAGAATACTACAAGCCTATTACAAAGTGTCAACATAAAAGCTAGAAACATAGAAACCTTGTCCTCGACATATGAGGATATACCAAAGAGGTCTTGAGAGAAACACTAATCCCAAGCTTCACTAAAGGTGTCATGACCGGGGACCACCCCTAGACGTAACCGGCATCTTCGTCCTTGAAGAGGCCTTAGACAATCCCTTAGCATACATCATTGCGTTTCGTAGGTCAACAAAATACGAAAAATTAAAACTTGACTTATGAAGTTTACATAGACTTTTCATTTATCAAAAAAGTCTACCATTGTATCAAAAATAACTATCTAATATAGGAATACATTATTTGGGAAATAGCCCTTACAATCACTTACAATAAGTCTCATAAGAGAATACAACTTTGTCTCAAAAGATACGAAAATAGAACATTGTGTTAGACATAGTCAAATAGCTATAACTAGAATAATAGGTTTCATTCTCGGACTTGAGGACTCACCGACTTTGGAATCTATCAAAGTTTCTTGAGTGTTGGCATTGAAAACCTTCAATGGCCTGAACCTATATATTTGTAGAAATAAAGAGAATATGGGTTAGTACAAACCACATTTACTAAGTATGAATATATGCAAGTAAACCAATTAAAACATGCAAAAAGGGACATTTGAGTTATAAGTATGCCAAGTCACTTTAAAAGCTTTCATGCACATCCTAAGAATATAGTCAAGTCCACAACATAATCACAATAAGGCCTTTTCCTATTTTATGTGCAAGAACATCATCATAATAAAGCCATAAGCAACATTTCATCAATATTTTACAACACCTTTGTAGCTACCCTCAAAATGAAATAGGTCAAACTAGAGATTCTCATTTGTCTCATATTTAATTATGTTTTAAAATTGTTAATAATGATGTTTTGAGGTAGTTTTTAAAGTTTGGTAATGTTTGGAGGTCAAACGTCCAAGAACGTCTGTGACATTTGAAAGGTGTACCTTGAAATATGCTTGTGTGTCTTAGTATGTTTTGACAAGTTTTACGTGTTCGTTTTTGTTCAAATTGATGTGAGAGGTTCCTAACATGTGTAAGAGTATATTAGGGGTTCAACAACCAGGTACGACTCCAACAAGGTTCCATAAGGGGACCTTGAAGAGGACCCCAATATTTAGGCAGAATATGCCAAAAACTGGGCAGTCTACGATCCCCTGTCAATGGAACGTAGACCTGTTGATGCATCGTAGTTTGGGGGAGTATCTACACTTAGTGGTGGGATATTAAACCCCATGATACATCCTCTGAACCAATCGATGCCTCAGCAGGATGGGCCGTCGATCTAGCCACGCCCCGTAGCTAGTTAGAGGTTCATCGATGGTCACCTGTAAAGTTGTCTAGAAATTGGCCAAGGTTTGGGGTGTTTAGTAAATTCACCCCAAGTCTTTTATGAACCAAGGACTATCATTTTAGGTTATTTAGGGTATTTTAAGTTAGTTTATACTCCTAAAACCTAGGTTAGCCTTTTCTTTTCAAAAATCAAAACTTCTCTCTCAAGAAAGAACCCTCTCAAACTCCATTGAAGGTAGAACTCAAGGTAGAGCTTGGATTGAAGTTCTTGGGTTATTCTTCACCAAATTTCGTGGGATTTTCATTATTAAAGGTATGCCAATTCATCCTTGTTTCTTCTTTCATTTAAGGAGCCAATCTAAAGGCTTTCAGAAAAAGGTTTCAAAATCCTAAGTTCTTCTATTTCGAAATCTAAGTATGGGTTCTCTGCATTGAAAACGTTTAATGATCATATTATTATATTATTTATGTTAGTTGATGATTTTAAAGCTAAAACTCAATGAGCCCATACTCATGCAACTTCTCAACTTTTGACCTATGAAGTGGGTTTGACGAACATGTTTAGATAATGTTAGAACTATGGTTTTCTATGATTATATTGTGATTATATACTGACCAAAATGCTTATTATTGATATGTTATTGGAGAGAAAAAATTGAGATATGGTGGTGAAAGCATGGATAAAGGGTAAGTTGTTCTGTATGCTTAACTCTTACAAAATTGAATCTTGAGTGGTATGGTCCACCTTTGGTGGCAGTGTTTATATATGTGTATTGTGATCATGGACTTGAAAGCACTGGATTGAATTGAAGTGAAAGTATGTTTATTAACAAAGAATGTGTTATGAATTGGGAATGTGTGTATCTTGAAGACACTATGTTTAAGTGAAGTATATGTAAGTGCAAAGCATGATAGTGTGTGATTATGATGAATGTTATGTGATCATGTTTAGAGTGTCAAGGTCATGCATGATAGGAGTTATGTGAAAAATGTGCTTACATGTACTCTCACACACACTATGAATGAAAGAATGAATTTATGAAAGTAAATAGGGATTGTGGGGTAGACACTCTTCGTGAGTTGAGATGAAGTGTCTAGATCATCCTTACTATTCCTATAGTTTGAAAAGGGTATTTTTGGGGTTAAATCTATTCATGAGTTGAGATGAAGTGTTTACTAGCAACCTCACTATTCCCAATGAGCTTTCCAAGATAGGTTGGAGGTTGATACCCTTCGTAAGTTGAGATGTGGTAATAAAAAAGTAACCTCTAGGAGAGATAAGTACACTTCGTGTAAATTAAGAGTAAAGAGAAAGGAAGATGTAGTAGAGAGAGGATGAGGGAATTGCTAGATGATTTATTTCTTCTGGCAATCGCCTCTTATATACAACATAATTGGCCCTTACTGTTACTATACAGTAACTTGGCCTTTACTATTTACACAGTTACTTGACCTTTACTTTTTACACAGTAACTTGACTCTTACTATTCATGATTAGGACTTTTTGTCCTTTACTATTCATGAATAGGATACTGACACTATTTACTTTTACGACTTTTACAAAAAACAGAATAAACTTTTGGCCAAATGGCCGACATACTATTACAATACTTTTTACATATGGCTGATATTCAGCCGACACAAAACGATAAACACACTAAAAGGCACTAATAAAAGACTTTACAGATATCTTTCTTTATCTTGTATGAATCTTCTTTGCTTTATCTCTTTTGTTATTATCCCAAATCAACTGCTGGTATTACGTTATCTTCTCCGTTACACTTGAAGCATCTATGATCTGGGTATTTGTTGCTGATAAGCTTACAATATCTTACTAATAATTCTTCTGAAATAAATTCCTTCTTCAAGGCTCTTGTAGTTGGTTGCTCTTCTGGCTTTAGTAATGACAAAATCCATCGCTGGACTTCATCCATATCTGATTTCCTTAGCTCTTTGGAATTAGAATAAATCATTACTTGATCTCGTGCATAATAACTCCAAATAGCATTGTCATTTAAATAATTATTGGCTAACTCTTGTATAATTGTTGCTATTCCAATTATTCTTTTATTCGCATAAAAGCTTGGTATTTCTATCTTTGGTATCTGTCACGACCCAAAACCGGGCCGCGACTGGCACCCACACTTACCCTTCTATGTGAGCGAACCAACCAATCTAAACTCTAACATTTCAATATAATGTCAACAGAAAATAATGCGGAAGACTTAAACTCATTAATAAAAACCAATTCAATAACTTCTAAAATTCAACATCTATTATTCCCCAAAATCTGGAAGTCATCACCACAAGAACATCTATGATCAAATTACTAACTAAGAGTTTTCTAAAAAACTAAAACAAGTAAAAACTAGTCCATGCCGGAACTTCAAGGCATCAAGACATGAAGAGAAGATCCAGTCCAAGCTAGAAGCATTAGCTCACCATGAATGATCCGGTGTGACGAAGACTGGCTAGAATTGCGGTTGAGTTGAAGACGACGGCACGTTTGCTGCACTCCACAAATAACATAGAAGAAAAACATAAAAGTAGGGGTCAGTACAAAACACAAGTACTGAGTAGGTATCATCGGCCAACTCAAAATAGAAAATAGTATATATCAAGTAATATCATAAATCAACTACAATACTCAACATGTAGCAACAACAAGTACTATAATCATTACTAAGTACTGCCAAGTTCACACATGAGGACTCAAGCCTCAATACCATACTCATTTGGGAATTAGGTTCATTAGATTGAGTATATTAACATATTTCAAGATTCATTATCTTTATTCCCCTCGTGTCAGTACGTGACACTCGGCTCCATATACTATCCTGGTGTCGGAACGTGACACTCCGATCCTCATATACTATCCTGGTACCGGAACGTGGCACCCGATCCATATACTATCCTGGTGTCGGAACGTGACACTCCGATCCTCATATACTATCCTGGTACCGGAACGTGGCACCCGATCCATATACTATCCTGGTGTCGGAACGTGACACTCCGATCCTCATATACTATCCTGGTACCGGAACGTGGCACCCGATCCTCTATTTCTATCCTGGTACCGGAACGTGGCACCCGATCCCCTAATCTCACCACTTTCATTCATCAAGCCTTATTTTATACCAAGGCATCATTATTAACAAAGTAGATTAGGGTTTCTTCAAGATTTGGGATTCAATAGCTTCATCATGCTTATTTATTCACAATTACATAATCATATTCATGCAAGCATACAATTAAGCATATAGAAGGGTTTACAATACTACCAATACATATCATTCGCTATTAAGAGTTTACTACGAATAGCATAAAAAACCATAACCTACCTCCACCGAAGATTCGTGATCAAGCAAGCAATTTCCCAAAGCTTTGTGTTTTTCCTCTCGTTCGATTCTCCCTCTCTCTCTTGTTCTTTCTATTTTTCTTATTCAAACCCTCTTTCTTTTACCCTAATTAGCATATAATTAAGTATAAAGATGGCAATAATACCCCACTAATTAACTCAAGGTTACCTCTTTTAACCCCCAAGTAATTAGTCTTATTAACATTACCCACTAACTTTATAATTAAAGCAGGAATAGTCAAAAACGTCCCTTAAATCACTTAAAGAAATCCGACCCAGCCTGGGATTACGCAGCCTGTGACGGCCCGTCGTACCTGCGACGGTCCGTCCTGCTGCTCCGTCACAGAGTTCAGAGACTCAATTCTATTAAAGGGTCTGTGACGGTCCGTCGTGCCCACGACGGTCTGTCCTGCCATGTCGTCACGAAGTTCAGAGAGTCAATTTCAGTACCCAATTTCAGAATTTCTAAGTGTTTTGAAACGAGACCCTGCGACAGTCCGTCGTGCCAATGACGGTCTGTCGTGGGGTCCGTCGTCTCAGCTATTTTCCAGAAATAAAATCTACAGCTCAAAATGACTAAACAGGTCGTTACAATAGATACCAATTTACCCATCGTTCGTCCTCGAACGATCACAAGAAGAAAAACAAGGGCGAGAAGGAGTACCTGAATCTTTAAACAGGTGTGGGTATCTTTCTCGCATATCAGCCTCTTTCACCCAAGTGGCTTCTTCAACGGGTCGATTCTTCCATTGAAATTTGATGGATGCAATCTCCCTTGACCTCAACTTGTGAACTTCTCTATCTAAAATAGCAACAAGCTCCTCCTCATAAGACAAATTTTCATCAAGCAGAACTGAATCCCAACGAATGATGTAGTTTCCATCCCCATGGTATCTTTTCAACATAGACACATGAAATACCGGATGCACTCCGGACAGCCCTGGAGGCAAGGCTAATTCGTAAGCCACCTCCCCTACTCGCTTAAGTACTTCAAATGGTCCAATGTACCTCGGGCTTAGCTTACCTCTTTTACCAAACCGCATCACCCCTTTCATGGGCGAAACCTTCAACAAGACTTGCTCACCCTCCATAAACTCCAAGTCTCTAACCTTTCGATCTGCATATTCCTTTTGCCTACTTTGCGCCGCTAAAAGCTTTTCTTGAATAGATTTCACTTTCTCTAATGAATCCCTCAAAAGGTCAGTACCCCAAGGTCTAACCTCAAATGCATCAAACCACCCAATGGGAGACCTACATCTCCTACCATACAATGCTTCAAATGGGGCCATGTCGATACTTGAGTGATAAGTTTATTGTATGAAAACTCCGCTAAGGGTAGAAGTTATCCAATGACCACCAAATTCTATCACACATGCACAAAGCATATCCTCCAACACTTGAATCGTTCGCTCAGACTGACCATCGGTCTGAGGATGGAACGCAGTACTAA
Source organism: Solanum peruvianum (assembly GCA_027705065.1). NCBI lineage: Eukaryota > Viridiplantae > Streptophyta > Magnoliopsida > Solanales > Solanaceae > Solanum > Solanum peruvianum. The sequence continues at coordinate 25,249 of JAKWJD010000196.1, forward strand.
GGTCCAACCTAGTACCCAATTCCGCATGCAATGTTTTCCAAACTTAGAAGTAAACTGCGTACCTCTATCTGATATGATGGATAGTGGAACCCCATGCAAACGAACAATTTCTGAGATATAGATTTGGCTAACTTCTCGGCATTGTAAGTCACCTTGACCGGAATGAAATGAGCAGACTTAGTTAACCT
>JAKWJD010000197.1:0-25439 GCA_027705065.1 Solanum peruvianum
AGTAATTCCCATAGGTTACCTAATTAATTAATTTATAAAATTAATTAATCAATTGAAAAGGTCTAAAACAAAAAAATAAAAAAGAAATTTTTAGATTTCGGTTATGACAAGAAAAGGACAACCTAATACCTAACCAAGGATGATCTAAAGAGTTAGTTAAGATCCTAACGGCTTAAGTGTACTTTAATAATTACCCTAGTATACTTAATTAATTAATTTATCAACTTATTTAATTAATACTAAAGGGGCAAAACCGAAATCACAAAACAATATCCAGATTTTGGTTAAAAGAAGAAAGAGACAACCGAGTACCTAACCTTGGATGTTTCAAAGGACTAGTTATGGTTATAACGACTTAAGGGTACTTCATTAATTATCCGATGTTATTTATTTAGTTAAATTATACATTTAATTTATTAAATTAAAGGGGTACAAACGAAATTCATACACTAACCTAGTACAACTCAAGAAACTTCCTAGTACTTAAACTATGATGGTCCAAAAGGGTTAATTTTTGTTTCAATGATTTAGGGTAAAGTTATTAGTTACCCTATGTACCTAAATTAATTAAATTATCCATTTAATTAATTAATTTATATGGGCAAAATAAAATTTTAAGAAAAATTCAGAATTGACCAAGTATTGTGTTTTACTAGTTCTAGTCAATCTAGGAGGGGATTTTTAGTAATTAGTTTGTTAATTTATTTAATTAAATTATTGCACCCTATTTGAATGAGTCAAGATCAGTTCTTAAAAATAAAAATCACGTTTAAAAATTATAGATAAAAAGGATGCAACCATTGTAAGCAACGAACGCAAGAAAAGGGAAGAAAATATATCAATTTTTCAAGGGAGATTCAAGGTTTCTTCAAGGTTTCGTTCAAGGTGGTATTCATAGATTAAGTTCTACATATGGTATGGGTTTATTTCATGGACTTTTTTATACAAGAGAACTTTCTTGCCAACGATTAAAAGATCTTCAAAACTAGGGTTGTTCACGTGTTCTCGTAGAACTCTTTTGTCCCTAGTATCCTTTCGATTCCATTTTGAATAGGTTATATATAATATTTTTTTTATGTAGTGCTTGCTGATATTATGTGAATGTTATTTAATTTTATTGTCGATTAACCTATGAAGTTGTGATCGTATAATGTTAAGTGTTTCAAATGTGAATCATTAATCGACAATGTGTTAGTTACACCCGTAATTGTTTTAAGTGTTGATGTGTTTGTCGAAATGTTGCATTGCTGTTATTGTGACGTTATGAAGGGGTTAAATTCATCAAATATTAATATGATGCTTTCCAATATGCATTAAAAAAGTTACCCGAAAGTCATGGACCAAGATAGGTTAAGAGAATGATATTATGTCAAGATGTTTCCGAAACAGTTATGCATGAAGATGATTACAGTTTGTTGTGTATACCTACTGAAAATGTGACTTGTTGATGATTTTGTGTTCTTTAAATGATCATATTATGTTATTCAAGATGTTTAAAATCGTTAGGCCTAAAGTTATGTTTTAAGCTTTGCTAAAAAGATCTCCATGAAATCATAATTTGAGTGATTGTTTGGGTTATGCCAATAAAATGGCTAACAATACATTGTCCAAAAGGGATGCATGCAAGTGACTATAATATTATGTTAAATAATTAAAATATTGGCTAATGAACAATATACATATCCAACCAAGGATGAAATAATGTAAAATTGGCCTATGCCAGCAAAGATGGTTATGTAATCTATACACAAATGTTTATGGCAATACAAATCATATGCAAATCTTGGGTAGTAAGAGTATGAAATATATTATAAGAACCTCTAAAGTAATTCAATGTATCCATAACTAAGGGCATGCCATTCAATAGGAAAACGTCCAACATTCTGTAAAAGAATGATATATGAACTCGTGAAACTTATTGAATGAAGTGCTCATCGTCCATAAACTATGATATGAATCTACTACACTAAAGTAAGTAAGTAACATGAGTTATAAGATAATTTTAATGGGTCTAAATTAAGTACGTGACCAGAATGGGGTGTTAAAGGAAGTCAGACAAGTCTCACATACACCTAAGCTACTATGTTAAAAGAATAATCACATATAAAGTAAGGATGACCAGTCATCAATAGAGTATGTAAATATCAATCAAGAAGCAAGCCTCCATAATGTTTGAGTCAACACTAAAATATAATGAAGAAATAAACATTAACATAATGAGGTCAGAAATTATGTTTATCTATGACGATAGTGAAAATGATGAAAACATTATAAGAGGCTAAGATTAATGGTGAGACAAGTCTCAACAAAGCCTAAGTAAAGGTCACTAAAAGTACTAACCTAAGAGAGTGTTGAATATTAAAAGACAAGTCTCAATCATACTCTATATGTAAGTGTAAGGACAATTCACACTTAATACGAATGATGAGATGAGAAATCATCTAATGAGAATTGATTCCCTCATGCTAGAAGCCAGCTGCCATGATGTATGAGTTAAATGTAATGGAACTTTATACTGAGCACCAATAGGCTCGCTATGAGCGGTGATGCTTTCCTTTGTGAAGGGTAGAGGTTCACGTAACTCTCATGAGATGAGACTGTCTGGCATGTAGGGTATTGGTATTCTTATATCTACTAGTTTTTAAACTATAATGCCAATATAGGGATCTAGAAGGGTTCGAATCTCTATATACCCTAGCATGTTCGGGTAAGTTTGGCCGGTGATTCCACCTCTTTTCGGTCTGGGGCAGACACTGAATTTCATTATTCTCACATGATCTATGTCTATTAATGTTTAAGTTCCCGAAGAAAGAATGATTCCAGCCTCAAATTATGAAACATAATGAAATGAAGGATACTGAAGGTGTTTGTGCAAGACAATCAGGAGGTCAAATCAGATTCAAGTAACGACATTAGGTCATTCTTGGTCATTGCACTTCATGATCCCGATGAGAGTCTTAATGTTCATCCTAGGTATAGATTGTGTTTACATCAGCCTACAAATGGATGAAACAAATAATGTGAATTATGAATGAGCAAATGAAGCAGACTCTATCTTTGCTAAAGAAGGCCCTCGGTTTGAGGTCCCATATGTTGGGCCCTCACTTGAGATATCTTAATGCTACATCAAAGATTCCAAAGTCTTGTGTATATGAAATGTATAATATATGAAACATGAAATTAATTAAATCAATGGCATGATCGATGGAGAATTGCTTATGAAAGGTAATGAATATATAGTGTAAAGAATGACTCACCATAAGGTAGGGAAATCATTCCTTAGTCCTTGAATTACCTACATCGATTCATTGTTGGTATGGGACTACAATGAATCATTTCACTTTTAATTAAAACTTCAGACCAAAAGAATGATTGAACTACACAAGAAGAAGAAGAAAAAGACATAAAAATAAGCTAAGTGTACAAAGAGGAGCTCTCTGCCTAAGAGGATCAAAAATCTCAAATCTTCACCCGAAATGTTCTAAAATTACATTGATGATACTAATGTCTTGTAATCATATATAAAATGAGTTGTGTGCTTTGGATGTATTAAAATACATCATATTCATACAGCAATTCACAACTATCAATTTTGGGAAGTCTAGTGACTAGGCTTTCCAAAAATAGCATGTTCTTTAGGAAGAACTTTCTTTGATCATTCATAGCCTTATGCGTATTTGTGCATACACGGATACTTTGTGCAAGTAGTGTACTAACTTGTACTATTTACTATTTTATAGATGCTGGTTAAGGGAAAGATTGAAGACTATTTGAACGGTTTGGACATCAGCCTTTCTCACGACCATTTGGTAGGTCCTCTTGATTTCAAGATGCTACAGGTTTAGTCTAGCCTTAGTTTAAGACAAAGATTGTGGATTTTGTCCGTAGTGTTTCTTTCGTACTTCCATTTTGAAGATTTATAATAGGTCGTGTTTTGCAAATGTAATTATGATATATTCTTATTCTGTTTTGAATTGATTCTTATGCTAGATTGTTGTTACATTTATGTTGAGCTTAGTATATTATAAATTAATGAAATAACTATATGAAGTCAATGTATACTTCATATATTTAAAAGTTTTATATTTTCCGCTAAAATTAATAATATGAATGATATGAATGCAAGATGAGGATTATCTAAAACCTCTGAGAGGTCAACGACGCCGGTTGCGATTCGGATTCCAGAATCTGGGTCGTGACAAACGTGGTATAAAAGCATGATGTTAAAGTACCCAGTAACTAAAGCTCAACACAACCACGTTACGTAGTTTCTAGCTTATAGTTATGAATCTCACGGTAATTATGACTTAGAGACTACGCGATGATAGGAAACTCTCCCTTATTCTACTCTTTATTGTTCTATCTAGAGCTTTGACACTTTGTGTCAATATAGTTATCTAAATTCCTTATTGTGTGATGACTATATGAATACACATAGTAATTTGGATGGCCAAGTGGTGTAAGCTTCAGTTTCAAAATAGGTTGGGACAAAATAAGAAGTGTGTGGTTCAAATCCAACAGGCCAAGGAAGATGCTCAGGCTCGGCCCAATGTTGTAGCTGAACCCCCAAAGAGAAACCGGTTCTATGTGTTGAATGGAAGAGAGGAAAAGGAGAAGTGCACGGATGTTGATAATGGTAACTTGCTAGTCTTTTCCATTCTTCTTTATGTATTATTAGTTCCAGGATCTACCTTGTTTATGGTAAATCCTATTGTGGCTAATCAATTTGAGTTACTTCCAGAGATCTTACATGAACCATTTCGAGTTATTACTCCAATAGGAGACAGTGTTAAGGTCGAAGGGGTATGTAGAGAAGTACATGACATAGTGGCAAGCCCCTTAGAAATTAAGTTGGGCGTCATTAGGTTCAAATCTAATAGACAAGAAGATGTTATCTAGGACGTTAGATATATTCTTCCTAAGAATTGTTTATATTTAAGAAACTCTAAGTTTAAGTGCTTTAGTCGTTTTTGTGTGATAGGTCACTAATTGTATGTCTTATAATAAAACTATGTGAGTTAAAATGAAGTTATGTTTGCATTTCATATGCTGTTTTGTGTAGCATAGAAATGTTTCCTGTGTTGCATCATTTTTTATGTCCATTAAGTTAAGTGTTATTGAAAAGGAAATTCCTCAATAAAAAAATAGAGCTTCAAACAATCTTGAATGATATCCATCATCCAAATAACTATGAATTAGATATTCACAAAAGAGAAAAGTTTAAGCACGACAAAGTAAGTCACCCTCTTTGTTTAAATAATGTATAAGTGTCACTCGTGGAAGAATGTTCCTATGGGGGATACTGTAACATTCATGGAAAATTGTATCTCTAATGAAGAGCCAGTATGCCCTAAGGATAGTCTATTAGGGGTACATAGGCACCCCAATGCCCAATATTGAGAAATATGGGCATAGTATAAAAATTGCCTAAGTGAATTAGGCAATTTTCTATATTGGAATAAGAAATATACTTTTTGGGTTGTCATACCACAATCCAAGATTGATGTTTGATAAATGTACGTGCAATGAAGAACCTAAGCTAAAATAAAATCCTTTCAAAATAGTTTTAAACAAAGTACTAGGCATTCAAGTATCAAGCCTAGTACCATTCCACATGACCATTTGAAATGATCATGTAAATTAAGCAGTGCCCAAGGACATAGTGAGGGTCGTTAAGACAATAAGTAAACATTCCGAAATGAACCATAAATAATAGTTAGTTAAGGAAATATAACCAACCCATGTGCAAGAACATTTACAAGACATGTGACGAAACTGCCAATGGAGGGGACAACCCTAACCGAATTCAGTTAGGGTAGTTTTCCTAGTTTTAGTAAATCTAGGTGATTCTTTTAGTAATTAGTTAATTTATTTATTTGATAAACTAATTAAACCCTAAGTTGAATGAGTCAAGATCATTTGTTAAACCTAAGAATCACGTTCAAACACAAAGACAAGAAGGACGCAAAAATAGTAAGCAATGAACGCTCGAAAAATACAAAAAAATTATCAATTTCTATAGGGCGATTTCAAGGGTTCGTTCAAGGTGGTCTACGTAGATTAAGTTCTACATAAGGTATGGATTTCCTTGCTGGACTTATTTGTCCAAGAGAACTTTCTTTCCAATGATTCAAAGATCTTGAAAACTAGGTTGTTCCCGTGTTCTCATCGAACTCCTTTGTCCCTAGTATTATTTTTGATTCCATGTTGAATAGGTTAGATATCATGTTGTTGGTATATGGCGTTGTCTGATCGTCTGTGTAATGTTCTTTAATAATGATTGTCGATTAACCAATGAAGTTTTGATTGTGTATAGTAAAGTGCTTAAAACGTGAATCATTAATTGACAATGTGTTATTTACACCCGTAATTGTTTTAAGTGTTGATATGTTTGTCCGAATGCTGCATTGATGTTATTGTGAAGTTATGAAGGTGTTAAATTTATCAAATACTAATATGCTTTCAAATATGTCTTAAAAATGTTACCCTAAAGTCATGGACCAAGATTGGTTAAGAGAATGATACTATATTAAGATGTGTCCCAAACACTTATATATGAAGATGATTACGGTTTGCTGTGTATAACCTACTGCAAATGTGACTTGTTGATGATGTTGTGTTCATTAAATGATCATATTATGCTGTTCAAGATGTTTAAAAACGTTATGCCTAAAGTTGTGTTTTAAGCTTGGCTAAAAAGATTTCCATGAAATCATAATTTGAGTGATTATTTGTCTTATGCCAATAAAATGGCTAACAATACATTGTCCAAAAGGGATGAATGCAAATGGCTATAACATTATGTTAAATAATTAAAAGATTGGCTAATGAACAACATGCATATCCAACCAAGCAAGAAAGAATGTAAAATTGGCATATGCCAGAAAATATGGTTATGTAATCTATACCCAAATGTTTATGTCAATCTTGTGTAGTAATAGTATTAAATATATAATAATCACATGTAATTTTATGATTCCATAACTATGGGCATGCCATTCATTGGGAAAACTCCCAACATGCTCTAAAACAATGACATATGAACTCATGAAACTTATTGAATAAAGTGATCATCGTCCACAAACGGTGGTATGAATCTACTACACTAAAGTAAGTAAGTAACGTGATTTATAACATAATTTTAAGGGGTCTAAATTAAGTAAGTAACCAGAATGGGGTGTTAAAGGAAATCAGACAAGTCTCACTTACACCTAAGCTACTATGTTAAATGAATACTCACATATGAAGGTGTTAGAATGTCTGAACCACTCTCATTAACACAAAAGGATGATATGCAAGGAAAATTCAAATTTCATCAATGTAATGTAAGTAGTCAACAATAGAGTAAGTAAATCTCAAACTAGAAGCAAGCCTCCATAATGCTTGAGTCAACACTAAAAGATAAAGAATAAATGAACATTAACGTAATGAGGTGAGTAATTATGTTAACCTATGATGCTAATTAAAATGATGAAAACAGATGACTGGTGAGACAAGTCTAAACCAACCCTAAGTAGAGGTCACTAAAAGTACTCACCTAAGAGAGTGTTTAATATAAAGAGATAAGTCTCAACTATACTCTACATGTAAGTGTAAGGAAAATTCACACTAAATAGTAATGATGATATGACAAATCATCTAATGAGATATGATGCCATTATGCTAGAACCCATCTTCCATGACGAATGTGTTGAATGTAATGGAACTTTATACTAAGCATCGATAGGCTAGCTATAAGCGGTGATGCCTTCCTTCGAGAAGGACGGAGGTTCACGTAAGTCTCATGAGATGAGACTGTCTGGCATGCCAGGCATGGGTCTCCTTATATCTCCTAGTCTATGAACCTATACTGCCAATGTAGTGATCTAGCAGGGTTCGACTCCCTATATACGCCAGCATGTTCGGGTCACAGTGGCCTTTGATTCAACCTCTTTTAAGTGTGGGGCAAACACTGAATTTCATGATGCTCACGTGATGGATGTCGGTTAAGGTTAAAGTTCCCAAAGAAGGAATAACGCCAGCCTTAAAGTATGAAAGATAATGAAATGAACAATACCAAAGGTGTCTGTCCAAGTCAATCAGGAGGTGAAATCAGATTCAAGTAAAGACATTAGGTCATTCTTGGTCATTGCACTTTATGATCCCGGTAAGAGTCTTAAACTTCATTCTAGGTATAGCAAGTGTTTACATTAGCCGACGAATGAATGAAATAAATAATGTGAAGTATGAATGAACAAATGAAGCAGACTCTGTGTTTCCTAAAAAAGGCCCTCAGTTTAAGGTCTCATATGTTCGTCCCTCACTAGAGATGTCTTAATGCTACATCGAAGATTCCAAAGTCTCATGAACATAAAATGTATAATATATAAAACATGAAAGTAGTGAAATCAATGGAATGATCAATGGAGAATTGCTTATGAAAGTTAATAAACATATAGTGTAAAGAATGACTCAATTTAATATAGTGAAATCATTGCATAGTCCTATGATAACAGACATCGATTCATTATGGGTAAAGGAAGACAATTAATCATTGCACTTGTAAGTAAAACATAGGAAGAAAAGAATTATTGAACTACACAAAAATAAGAAAAAAAAGACTGAAAGATAATCTAAGTGTACAAAGAGGAGCTCTCGGCCTAAGATGATCAGAATTATAAAATCTTCACCCGAATTGCTCTAAAATAATGTTTATGATACTAATGAGTTTTGTACATTTAATGCATTAAAATACATCACATTCATACCACAATTCACAACTAACAATTTTGGAATTGACTAGGCTTTCAAGAAATACCATGTTGTTTAGGAAGAGTTTTCTTTGATCATGCATAGCCTTATGTGTATGTGTAAATACACCCATACTTAGTTCAAGTGGTGTACTAAACCCTACTATTTACTATTTTATAGATGCAGGTTAAGGGACAGATTGAAGAATCATGCAATGGTTTGGACATCAGCGTTTCTCCAGACCACCCTTGGTAGGTCTCTTAATTTCGTGGATGCTCCAATTTTAGTCTAGCCTTAGTTTTAGACAAAGCTAGTGGATGTTCTCCTTAGAATTTTTTCATACTTTCATTTCGAAGCTTTTGTAATAAGGTCGTGTTTGGCAAACATATTTATGATATATTCTTATTCTATTTCGAATTGATTCTTATAATAGACGGTTGTTACATTTATGATGAGCTTAGTATATGATGAATTCATGAAATTACTATATGAAGTATATGTATACTTCATATGTTTAAAGTTTGAAATTTTCTACTAAAATTAACCATATGAATGTGATGAATGCAAGATGAGGCTTGTCTACAACCTCGGAGAGGTCAACGATGCCTGTTGCAATTCGAATACCAGAATCCAGGTCGTGACAAACATTTACGTTCAAGTTGAAGTTGATATTTACGTTGACATATACATTCACATTGAAGTTCATGTTCACATTCATGTTGGCATGTACATTGATGTTAACATTGACATTTACGTTGACATTCACGTTGACGTTTATATTAACGTTCACGTTGATGTTGATGTTTACATTGATGTTAACGTTCACATTGGTATTCATGTTGACATTTACATTAACGTTGACGTTCACATTCACATTTACGTTGACATTGACATTGATGAACACATTGACGTTGACACTGATGCTCATGTTGACATTCACATTAAAGTTCAAATTCACATTGACATTGACAGTGACGTTTATGTTAATATGAACACTAAAGTTCACTTTCACTTTAACATTGATGTTTATGTTCACATTCGCATTAACGTTCACGTTGATATTCACGTGGACCTTTACATTGACATTAACGTTTATGTTCAAGTTTACATTCACGTTGACGTTTATATAGACATTAATCTTGATGTTCACGTTGACAATGGCATTCCCGTTCATATTAACATTGACATGGACTTTAATGTATATGTCGATGTTGACGATGAAATTAACGTTGATGTTTACATTGACGTTCACATTCACATTCACGTTGACATTCAGGTTGACCTTCACCTTGACAATCATGTTGACATTGAAGTTCATGTTGACGTTGATGTTCATATTGACATTCACACTGACGTTGACATTGACGTTGACATTGATATATAAATTGACATTAACATTATGTTCATATTAACATTGATATTGATGTTAACGTTACGTTCAAGTTCACATTAATGTTCACGTTCACATTTCCATTGACGTAGATATTGACATTGACGTTTATATTAAAGTTCACGTTGACGTTCATGTTTAAATTAATATTGATGTTGACGTTCATTTTGATGTTTTTATTTATGTTGACGTTGATGTTGATGTTTATGTGGACATTGACATTCACATTAATGTTTATGTTGAGGTTCACATTCACGTTCAAGTTGACTTTCACGTTTACATTGACATATACATTCACATTGACGTTCACATCGACATTCATGGTGAAGTGCACGTTGACGTTTTTATTGATGTTGACATTAACATTCACATTGAAGTTCACATTGACGTTGAAGTTAACATTTATGTTCACGTTCAAGTTTACGTTTATGTTGACATTTATATTAAAATTGAAGTTACCGTTGATGTTAATGTGAACATTCACATTTATGTTGACATTGTCTCTGATGTTCACGTGGATATTGACGTTGATGCTAATGTTGAAGTTCATATTAAAGTTCACATTTACGTTGACGTTAACATTGATGTTCACATTAACGTTAACGTTAACATTCACGTTAACATTCACGATGTTGTTTATGTTGACATTCATGTCGACATTCACATTGACGTTCACGTTGATGTTTACATCGATATTGACATTGACATTGATGGTTATGCTGATGTTGACATTGAGATTGACTTTGACATTCACGTTCATGTTAACATCCACATTGACGTTCACATTAACGTCAACATTAGCTTTGACCTTAACATTCATGTTTAAATTTACGTTAATATTGATGTTCACATTGACGTTGAGATTCACACTCCCGTTGATATTTTTATAGATGTTCACATTGATATTTACGATTACATAGACATTTACCCTGTTATTCACTTTCACGTTAACGTTCACATTGATATTGAAGTTGACATTAACATAGACGTTGACATTAACATTCGTGTTAATATTCACATTGACATTCACTTTGACGTTTACATTAGCATTTGACGTTGGTGTTCGTGTTTACATTGACGTTGACGTTGACGTTCACATTGATGTTAATACTGACGTTTACAATAGCATTGGCGTTGATGTTGACATTCACAATGACTATGACGTTCACGATGATTTTCACATTCCTATTTTCATTTATGTTGATGTGCACATTAACGGTAACATCGACATTGACGTTGCCATTGATGTTGATGTTCACGTTAACATAAATATCCATATTGAAGTTCATTTTGATGTTCACATTGATATTCACATTGACGTTGATGTTGACATTGAAATTGACATTCACGTTGATGTTCACATTGTCATTCACGTTGACTATGACATTGACATTCATGTATACATTGAGTTTCACGTTAGTTTGCATTGATGCTTTTATTTACGTTGACGTTTATGTTTACATTTACTGTAACGACCTGTTTAGTCGTTTTGAGCAGCAGATTTTATTTCTGGAAAAACTGGCCAAGACTACGGACACTACGACGGACCGTCATAGGCACGACGGCCCGTCGAAGGTGTATCATTTCAGCATACTTAGAAATTCTGAAATTGGTACTGAAAATCGACTCTCTGTAATTTGTGACGGACCTGCAGGACGTGCCGTCACATCCACGACGAACCGTCATGAGCTCCCGTTGCAAAACACTTCAACTTTTGAGAATTTGGTACAAGAAACGAGTTTCTGACAGTCATGACGGAGGTGCAGGACGGACCGTCATAGGGGTGACGGGCCGTCATAGTTCACGTAAGTCCTGTGGGGCTGCGACGACCACCGTGACGGACTGTCGCAGGTACGCGACGGCCCGTCACAGGTTGTGCAAATCCCAGGCAGAATAGGATTCCTCCTACACACGTTTTTAAGGGTCGTTTTGGACTATTCTTCCTTAATTATAAAGATTGAGGGTTAATATTAATAAGTCTAATTACTTGGGGGTTAAAAGAGGTAACCTTAAGTTAATTAGTGGGTTTTATTGTCCTCTTTTAGTCTTAATTATATGATAATTAGGGTAAAGGAAAGAGGGTTTGAATAAAACAAACAGAAAGAACCAAGAGAAAGAGAGGATCGATCGAGAGGCTGAGGAGAAACAAAGCTTTGGAAATTCTTGCTTGATCACTAGTCTTCGGTGGAGTAGGTTATGGTTTTTATGCTATCTTATAGTAAACTCTTAATAGTGAATAATATGTATTGGTGGTATTGTAAACCTGTCTATATGCTTAATTGTATGCTTGCATGAATATGATTATGTGATCTTGATAAAACAATCATGATGAAAACCATGGAATCCCAAATCTTGAAAGAAACTTTAATCTATGTTATTAATGATGATGCCTTGGTATAAAAGAAGGCTTGATGAATTGAAAGTAATGGGATTGGTGATGCCTTGGTATAGAGAAGGCTTGATGATGAACGAATTGAATGAGGTTAGTGGATCGGAGTGTCACGTTCCGACACATAGTATTAGTGGATCGGAGTGTCACGTTCCGACACATATATTAGTAGGACGGGTGTCACGAACCGACACGTAGAATTAGGTCGGAGTGTCACGTACGACACATATAGGGGATCGAGTGTCACGTTCCGACACATATAGGGGATCGGAGTGTCACGTTCCGACACATATAGGGGATCGGAGTGTCACGTTCCGACACATATAGGGGATCAGAGTGTCACGTTCCGACACATATAGGGGATCGGGAGTTCACTTACCGACACATAGTGGTAGGGGATCGGACAGTGTCACATACCGACACAAGAGGAAGAAAGATAAGTGAATCTTGAAAGATGATAATATACTCAACATAATGAACTTAATTCCCAATGAGTGGTATTGAGGCTGAGCCCTCATGGATGAACTTGATGGTACTTGTTGATGATTATAGTACTTGTTGTTGCTACATGTTGAGATTATAGTTGATTTTATACTATTACTTGATATATATATCTTCTATTTTGAGTTGGCCGATGATATCTACTCATACTTGTGGTTGTACTGACCCCCGCTTTTATGTTTTCTTCTTTGTTATTTATGAAATGCAGCAAACGTTCCGTCAACTTCAACACACAGTAACTCGAGCCAGTTTTCGTCATAACCGGATCTTCAGGGTGAGCTAATGCTTCTAGCTTGGACTGGGTCTTCTTCTTCAAGTCTTGATGCCTTGAACTTCCTGCATGTACTAGCTTTTTAGTTATTGTTGTTCTAGACATTCCTAGCTTGTAATTTGAGATAGATGTTCTTGTGATGATGACTTCCAGATTTTGGGGATTATCAATAATAGTTTTGAATTGTTTTATTATGAGTTTAAGTCTTCCGCATTATTTCTGTTGAATATATCTTGAAGTGTTAGGGTTAGTTTGGTTGTTCGCTCACATAGGAGGGTAGATGTGGGTGCCAGTCGCGTCCCCGATTTGGGTCGTGACAAACTTGGTATCAGAGCATTAGGTTCGTTGGTCTCATCACACAAGAACAGGTCTAGTAGAGTCTTAATAAGGAACGGTAGGGGGACGCCTTTACTTTTTCCTTGAGATGGCTATAAGACTTTAGGAAATTCCATTCTTTCATTCTTTCTTTCGTGCTACTACTTGAGTCCAATTGGTATCTAGGTGATACAAATTGGTATCTGACCATCTTCACTCTATTTCGCAGATGGTTAGAATTAGAGTAACGACCGCACCAGCAGCAACACGGAAAGACAAGAAACGACTGAGCCAGCCACTGGGGCTGTGGCTCGAGAAAGAGCAGCGGCAAGAGGCCGTGGAAGAGGCCGTGGGAGGACGTCCTCTAGAGGAAGAGGACGAGCACCTAGCCCATCTGTTACTAGGGGCAGTGACTCCTCAACCGACCGACGGGATGTGGTAAGAGAGGGTGAGGAAGGGAGAGTGAACAAGTGCAAAATGAGGAATTGCCACCCCAACCTACCCCAGAGATGATCAACCAAGTACTTGCTTATCTTAGTGGGTTATCTGATCAGGGTCAGGCACCCCCAGTGGTTTCTGCACCAACACCTCCGGTTTAAGAGATAGGACATGCGGCTACTATGGCTCCCCGCATGGATGCAACATTGGAGATAGGCACATTTCCACGTCTGACTACTGGGCCTATAATGACAAACGATCAACATGAATTTTTCAGTAAGTTCTTGAAATTGAACACCCCAGTCTTTAAGGGTGCAGAATCAGAGGATGCTACGATTTCTGGTTGATTGTCATGAGTACTACACAAGATGGGTATAGTAGAGAGGTCGGTTGTCGTTGTGAGTTCGTGAGCTATCAGTTTCAAGGGGAACGCCAAAATGTGTGGCGTTCACATGTTCAGTGTCAACCAAACAGAGGGCACCACCTATGATTGGGAATCATTCTCTACCTGTTATGGAGAAGTATATCCCAAGACTTGGAGAGATACAAAAAGGGACGAGTTCTTGAGTCTCGAGAAGGTAGGATGATGGTTTAACGCATATGAGGCTAAGTTTCGGCTTTATCAAGGTATGCACCCAACTATGTTTCAGTCCACAAGAACGGATCCGCCGTTTTGTGAAGGGGTTTGAGGTCAGAATTGCGAATTCAGCCTTACAGATAGCAGCAACGGCAACATCCTTCCAAGAGGTGGTACTTTGTGATAGAGGTGGAGAGAGGAAACCAGATGACTTCACCACGACATCGACATCAAAAAGGTTTCGAAGGGCAGGTGAGTTTAATGGTTCTTATTCTAGAGGACAGAACTCCGGAGGTCACTCAGTTCGACCAATTCAGTCTTCACTACAGACTGTAGTTGGGGGTCCACCTCAGAACGGTCAACACTACTCCGAGAGACCAATGCCTGCTCCAGAGAGTGCTATGGATGTGGGGAGATTGGACATATTAGGAGGAATTGTCCAAAACAGAGTTACACGACCCCCAATAGCTAGGGTGAGGTGGTCATGGTAGAGGTGCTTTTGGACGACGTGGTGGCCGAGGTAATGGTGGTCACCACAACGGACAGCAGAGTGATGGCAAACTGGAGCCACTACAACAAAACATGGTAGGGGCAACGGACAGGCAAGTAATGGGGCTCATTGTTACGCTTTCCTTGGGAGATCCAAGCGGAGGCGTCTGATGCTGTTATCACAGGTAATCTTTGGTTTTGGTGATTGCATGGCATCTGATTATTTGACCCTGGCTCCACGTTTCATATGTATCTTCCTCATTTGCTAATGGTCTTAACTTACATTGTGAATTACTTGACATGCCTATTCGTGTTTCTACTCCGGTGGTGAGTCGGTGATAGTTGAAAGGGTATATAGGTCTGTTTGGTGAAATTTGTGGGGAGCAACACTTATGTAGATTTGGTTATTCTAGAAATGGGTGACTTCGATGTAATTCTGGGTATGACTTGGCTTTCTCCGAATTTGCGATCTTGGATTGTAATGCCAAAACTGTGACGTTAGCCAAGCCTGGGACAGATCCGTTAGTGTGGGAGGGCGACTACACTTCCAATCCGGTGCGTATTATCTCCATTCTTCGTGCTAAGAAAATGGTTAGTAAGGGGTGTTTAGATTTCTTGGCACATCTCAAGGATGACACTACTCAAGTTCCTTCAATTGAGTCAGTTTCGATAGTCCGTGAGTTTATGGATGTGTTCCCTGCAGACCTTCCTGGTATGCCACGGATAGGGATATCGACTTTTGCATTGATTTTACCGGGCACGCCCCATTTCTATACCCCCTATAGTTGGCTCCGCGAGGAGTTAAGAGAATTAAAAAAAAGCACAACTTCAAGAGTTGTTGAGCAAAGGCTTCATTAGACCAAGTGCATCTCCTTGGGGTGCTCCGGGTTTGTTTGTGAAGAAGAAGGATGGAAGTTTTCGGATGTGCATTAGACTACCGGCAGTTGAACAAGGTAACTATTTAAGAACAGTATCTCTCTTCCTCGCATTGATGACTTATTCGATAACTACAAGGTGTGTGTCTTCTCGAAGATCGACTTGAGATCCGGGTTATCATCTTGAAGATGAGAACGGGCAGCGGATGTGCCAAAGACTGCTTTCCGAACTAGGTATGGGCATTATGAATTTGTAGTGAGTCTTTTGGTCTTACAAATGCCCCCGCTGTTTCATGAGCTTGATGAATGGGATTTAAGCCGTATTTGGATCTCTTTGTGATCGTATTTATTGATGATATACTGGTATATTCTAAAAGTAAGGAGGAACATGAAGAGGATTGAGATAGATGGAATTTGAGGGAGATAGATATTGGAAATGTTGTGAGGAGAAAAACTTCACGAGTCTTTCACTAAGAGTTTGTCTAAAGAGTCCTTCTTTGGGGCTAAAGTTATGTTTCCTAAGAGGCATCACTGGAGCCTGAGTCTCTGAGTGAGATCCTGTTCTAAAGTCATTTTGAAGATTAACAGTAACAGTGAAGAATGGGTAAGACCCACTAATGTGTCAGAAAATAAGGAGTTTTGTGGGGGTTAGCTAGTTACTACCGCCGATTCGTCAAGGGATTCTCTTCTATTGCTTCTCAATTGACGAACTTGACTAAGCCAGAATGTTCCATTGTATGGTCAGATGAATGTGAGAAAGCTTTCAGAAGCTTAAGACTTTGTTGACTACCGCACCCATTCTTACCTTGCCAGTAGAGGGTAAAGAACTTCATCGTTTATTGTGATGCATCCTATTCGGGTCGGGTGCGGTTGAGGGCTAATGCAAGAGAAAGAACGTGATTGCTTATGCTTCGAGACAATTAAAAGTGCAATGAACGTAACTACCCAACTCATGACTTGGAATTGGCCGCGGGGTGTTCGCATTTAAAGCAATGGAGGCACTATTTATATGGGGTTAAGTGTGAGGCTACACGGATCATCGTAGCCTTCAGTATGGTATTTACCCAGAAAGATTTGAACTTGAGACAAAGGAGATGGATGGAACTACTGAAGGACTACGATATCACTATCTTGTATCATCCGGGGGAAGGCGAATGTGGTGGCAGATGCTTTGAGTAGAAAGCGGGAAGCATGGGAAGTCTAGCTCATTGCAAGATTCTAGACGCCCATTGGCTAGAGAGGTTCAGACTCTGGCTAACGACTTGATGAGGTTAGAAATAAATGAGAAGGGAGGATTGTTGGCTAGTATGGAGTCGACATCTTCTTTTCTTGACAAGATTAAGGGAAAGCAGTTGATGATGAGAAATGGTTCCGGATTCGGATTTAAAGTGTTGCAAGGAGAGGCTAAAGAAGCAACAATTGATGAGGAAGGTGTTTTGAGGATCAAGGGAAGGTATGTATGTACCCCGCGTTGATAATTTGGTCAACACTATTCTGGCAGAAGCTCATAGTTCAAGGTATTCTATACATCCGGGTGCAACCAAGATGTATCGTGACCTAAAGCCAACACCTCTGGTGTGGAGTAGAATGAAGTGTGATATTGTTGACTTAATTGCCAAGTGTCCAAATGTCACAAGTGAAATATGAACACCAAAGGCCCGGAGGAACACTTTCAGAGAATGCCCATTCCTGAATGGAAGTGGGAGAGAATCGCAATGGACTTTGTGGTTGGTCTTCCGAAGACAATGGGTAAGTATGACTCCATTTGGGTGATTGTTGATAGGTAACTAAGTCTGCTCATTTCATTCCGGTCAAGGTGACTTATAATGCAGAGAAGTTAGCAAAAAATCTACATCTCAGAAATCGTTCGATTGCATGGGGTTCCACTATCCATCATATCAGATAGAGGTACGCAGTTTACTTCTAAGTTTTGGAAAAAATTGCATGCTGAATTAGGTACTAGGTTGGGCCTTAGTACTGCTTTTCACCCTCGACTGATGGTCAGTATGACTGAGCGAACGATTCAAGTGTTGGAGGATATGCGTCGTGCATGTGTGATAGAATTTGGTGGTCATTGGGATAGCTTCTTACCTTTGGTAGAGTTTTCATACAATAATAGCTATCCACTCCAGCATTGACATGGCTCCATTTGAAGCATTGTATGGGAGGAGGGTGTAGGTCTCCCATTGGTTGGTTTGATGCCTTCGAAGTTAGACCTTGGGGGACTGATCTGTTAGAGAGATTCTATGGAGAAGGTGAAAGCTATTCAAGAAAAGCTTTTGGCGGCTCAAAGTAGACAAAAGGAGTATGCATACCGAAAGGTTAGAGACTTGGAGTTCATGGGGTGAACAAGTCTTGTTGAAGGTTTCACCCATGAAAGGGGGTGATGCGGTTTGGAAAAAGGGGTGAGCTAAGTCCAAGGTACAATGGACCATTTGAGGTACTTAAGCGAGTAGGGGAGGTGGATTATGAATTAGCCTTGCCTCCAGGGCTGTCCGGAGTGCATCCGGTATCCACGTATCCATGTTTGAAAAGATACCACGGAGATGGAAACTACATCATCCGTGGGATTCATTTTGTTGGATGAGAACTTGACTTATGAAGAGGAACCGTGTTGCTATATTAGATAGAGAAGTTCGTAAGTTGAGGTTGAGAGAGATTGCATCCATCAAAATTTCAATGGAAGAATCGACCGGTCCGGTTTGAAGAAGCTACTTGGAGAAGGAGGCAGATATGCAAGAAAAATACCCACATCTGTTACGATCAGATACGGTACTCCTTTTCGCATTGTTTTTCTTCTTTTGATCGTTCGGGGACGAACGATGGGTAATTGGTATCTATTGTAACGACCTGTTTAGTCGTTTTGAGCAGCAGATTTTATTTCTGGAAAAACTGGCCAAGACTACGGACAACTACGACGGACCGTCATAGGCACGACGCCCGTCGAGGGGTTGTATGTATCGTTTCAGCATACTTGAAATTCTGAAATTGGTACTGACTGAAAATGGACTCTCTGTAATTGTGACGGACCTGCAGGACGTCCGTCATATCACACGACGAAACCGTCGTGAGCTCCCGTTGTTAAACACTTCAACTTTTGAGAATTGGTACAAGAAACTAGTTCTGAGCGTCATGACGGAGGTGCAGGACGGACCGTCACAGGGGTGACGGGCCGTCATAGTTCACGTAAGTCCTGTGGGGCTGCGACGACCACCGTGACGGACCGTCGTAGGTAGGTAGGACGGCCCGTCACAGGTTGTGCAAATCCCAGGCAGAATAGGATTCCTCTACACGTTTAAGGGTCGTTTTGGACTATTCTTTCCTTAATTATAAAGATTGAGGGTAATATTAATAAGTCTAATACTTGGGGGTTAAAAGAGTAACCTTAAGTTAATTAGTGGGTTTTTGTCCTCTTTTAGTCTTAATTATATGATAATTAGGGTAAAGGAAAGAGGGTTTGAATAAACAAAACAGAAAGAACCAAGAGAAAGAGAGGAATCGATCGAGAGGCTGAGGAGAAAACAAAGCTTTGGAAATTCTTGCTTCATCACTAGTCTTCGGTGGAGGTAGGTAGGTTATAGTTGTTATGCTATCTTATAGTAAACTCTTAATAGCGAATATAATATGTATTGGTGGTATTGTAAACCTGTCTATATGCTTAATTTGCTTGCATGAATATGATTATGTGATCTTGATAAAACAAGCATGATGATGAAACCATGGAATCCAAATCTTGAAAGAAACTTTAATCTATGTTATTAATGATGATGCTTGGTATAAAAGAAGGCTTGATGAATTAAAGAATGGGATTGGTGATGCCTTGGTATAGAGAAGGCTTGATGAACGAATTGAATAAGGTTAGTGGATCGGAGTGTCACGTTCCGACACATAGTATTAGGGGATCGGAGTGTCACGTTCCGAACATTATAAGTGGGACGTGGTGGGTGTCACGAACCGACACGTAGAATTAGGGGGATCCGGGTGTCACGTACCAACACATATAGGGGATCGGAGTGTCACGTTCCGCGACACATATAGGGGATCGGAGTGTCACGTTCCGACACATATAGGGGATCGGAGTGTCACGTTCCGACACAATATAGGGGATCGGAGTGTCACGTTCCGACACATATAGGGGATCGGAGTGTCACGTTCCGACATATATAGGGGATCGGAGTGTCACGTACCGACACATAGTGGTAGGGGATCAGAGTGTCACGTACCGACACAAGAGGAAGAAAGATAATGAATCTTGAAAGATGATAATAATACTCAACATAATGAACTTAATTCCCAAATGAGTATGGTATTGAGGCTTGAGCCCTCATGGATGAACTTGATGGTACTTGTGTGATGATTATAGTACTTGTGTTGCTACATGTTGAGTTTATAGTTGATTTATAATATTACTTGATATATATTATCTTCTATTTTGAGTTGGCCGATGATATCTACTCAGTACTTGTGGTTGTACTGACCCCCTACTTTTTAGTTTTCTTCTTTGTTATTATGAATGCAGCAAACGTTCCGTCAACTTCAACACAACAGTAACTCGAGCCAGTTTTCGTCATACGGATCTTCAGGGTGAGCTAATGCTTCTAGCTTGGACTGGGTCTTCTCTTCAAGTCTGATGCCTTGATCTTCCGGCATGGACTAGCTTTTTAGTTATTTTTGTCTTAGACATTCCTAGCTTAGTAATTTGAGATAGATGTTCTTGTGATGATGACTTCCAGATTTTGGGATATCAATAATAGTTTGAATTGTTTATTAATGAGTTTAAGTCTTCCGCATTATTTCTGTTGATATATCTTGAAGTGTTAAGGGTAAGTTTGTGGTTCGCTCACATAAGGAGGGTAGATGTTGGTGCCAGTCGCGTCCCCGATTTGGGTAGTGACATTTACATTCATGTTTACATTGACATTCACATTTATATTAATGTTGACGTTGATGTTTACGATTATTTTACATCACGTTCATATTTATATTAACGTTGATATTTACGTTCACCTTGACGTTGATGTTGAAATTCATGTTCATGTTGAAGATCAGAGTGGCTTTTATAATGATGTCTACGTGCACTTTTATTTTCATGTTCACGTTTTCATACACATTGACGTTCACATTGATGTTCACATTTACGTTGACATTTAGGTTGGCGTTTATGTTGATGTTCACATTAACGTTCTTGTTGACATTCACATTCACATTGACGTTCACGTTTACATTGACATTTACATTGATGTTCACCTTAATATTCACGTTGACATTCATGTTGATGTTTATGATAACGTTTACATTTATGTTGACGTTTATGTAGACGTTCACGTTGATGTTCATATTGATATTCATGTTGACATTGAGGTTCACACATACGTTGACGATAATGTTTATGTTGACATTCACATTCACGTTCACGTTGACATTCAAGTTCACTTTCACATTTACATTCATATTAATATTGACGTCTATATTACCATTGATGTTCATATTGATGTTCAATTTGACGTGTACATTGTGGTTCACCTTGACGTTAATGTTGACATTGGCGTTGACATTGATGTTCATATTCCAATTGACGTTCATGTTCATGTTTACATTGACATATACATTCAAATTGACGTTCTCATTGACATTTATATTGACATTCATTTTGACGTTTATATTGACGTTGATGTTGATATTTACATTGAAGTTCACATTGACGTTCAAGTGTGATATTTATGTCACGTTCAAGTTGATTGTTTATGTTACATTTAGATTAAAATTGACGTTAACGTTGATGTGGACATTCACATTTATGTTGACATTGTCTTTGAGGTACACGTGGATATTGACGTTGATACTAACATTAACGTTCAGATTACAGTTCACATTCACATTGAAGTTAACATTGATGTTCACATTGACGTTGACATTAACATTTACGTTGACATTCACGATGATGTTTTCTTTGACATTCACGTCGACATTCACATTGACATTCACGTTGATGTTTACATTGATGTTGACATTGATATTTATGTTGACGTTGATGTTGACATTTATGTTAACATTGAGATTGATTTTGACATTGACGTTCATGTAAACGTAAATATTGAAGTTCGCATATACGTCAAGATTGGTGTTGACGTTGACGTTCATGTTTAAATTGACGTTAATATTAATGTTAACATTGACATTGACATTTACGTTCCCATTGATATTTTTATAGACGCTCACATGAAGTTCATGTTGACATTGATAAAGGCATAGTCGTTTACACTAATGTTCACTTTGACGTTGACATTGACGTTAACATTCAAAGTGAAATTTAAGTTGACATTAACATAGACGTTTACATTAACGTTCTTGTTAACGTTCACATTGACATTCACTTTGAAGTTTACATTAGCCTTGACATTGATGTTCATGTTTACACGTTGACGTTGACGTTGACGTTGATGTGTCACATTGAGGATTTCACGACTGTAGCGTATAATTGATTTGCGGTGTATGTTGACATCACATTGACATTAATGTTCACGATGATTTTGACATTCATTTTTTCATTTATGTTGAAGTTCACATGATTGTAACATTGGCATTGACGTTGATGTTTCATGTTCACGTTGGCATTCATTTAATGTTATTTGATGTTCATGTTTATATTCACATTGACGTTGATGTTGACATCGATGTTCACGTTGATTTCCATATTGACATTCACATTGACTATGACATTGACATTCATATATACATTGAGGTTCACGTTAATGTACGTGTTGATGTTTATTTTTGCGTTGACGTTGATGTTTACATTTACGTTCACGTTTACATTCACATGGACATTTATATTGACGTTGATGTTGATGTTTACAATTATATTGACACTCACATTCACGTTCACGTTTACGTTGAAATTTACGTTCACATTGACGTTGATGCTTACGTTGATGTTGAAATTCACGTTCAAGTTCAAGTTCACAGTGGCGTTGATATTAATGCTAACATTCACTTTGATTTTTGACGTTCACCTTTTCATTCACATTGACGTTCATCTTGATGTTCATATTAACGTTGATGTTTATGTTGACGTTGATGTTGATGTTCATATTAACGTTCTTGTTGACATTCACATTCACCTTGACTTTCACATTCACATTGACATTTACGTTGATGTTCACCTTAATATTCACGTTGACATTCATATTGACGTTCACGTTCACGATCACATTTACATTTATGATGATGTTCATGTATACATTAACGTTGATGTTTATATTGATATTTATGTTGACATTGAGGTTCACGCGTACGTTGATGATAATGTTTACATTGACATTCACGTTCAGGTTCACGTTGACATTCACGTTAAGGTTCACATTTACATTCATATTAACATTAACGTTTATGTTTCCATCGATGTTCACAATGAAATTCACGTTGACGTTCACATAGTCGTTCACCTTGATGTTCATCTTGACATTGACATTGATATTGATTTTCATATTCACGTTGACGTACATGTTTACGTTGACAATGACGTTGATGTTGACATTGATATTGACGTTGATGTTTATGTATATGTTGATGTTCATGCTCATATCAACATTCATGTTGATGTTCATATGGACGTTTACGTTCACGTTGACATTTATGGTCACATTGACGTTGATGTTGACGTTGCGTTAATTTTTTGATGTTAAGTTGACATTGATGTTGACGTTCACGCTGACATTGACATTTAAGTTTACTTTTAAGTTGATGTTGACATTGACATTGACATTACCAATCACATTCAAGTTAACGTTCACGTTTACGTTAACATTGACATTGACATTGATATTCACATTGAAATTGACATTTATATTAACGTTCATTTTTTACGTTTACTTTTAAATTGATCTTCACATTGATGTTGATGTTGATGTGGACATTGACATCACGCTCACGTTGATGTTGACGTAGAAATTGACATTAACATTCATATTCATGTTTACGTTCACATTGATGTTCATGTTCATGTTGATATTGACGATAACGTTCACGTTCACGTTCACGTTCATGATAAAGTTGTCATTCCCGTTCATGATAATGTTGGCATTCACATTGATGATCACATTGACATTCATGTTCATGTTGACCTTGACGATGACGTTCATTTTCACGTTCATGTTGATGTTGACGTGCATGTAACGTTCATGTTCATGATAATATTGAACTTCACCGTGACGTTGACATTGATGTTTACCATAATTTGATGCTCATTTTGATATTGACTGTAACACCCTGAAACGAACTAAAGTGAACTACAGCTTCGTGATTGTTTCTTGAGTTAATTTTGTGTTTAAGTGAGTTATATTAGTTTTCTTAGGCAGTGTGTAAAGTTTGATAAAATTTGGAGGTGAAACGTCCAAGAACGTCAATGATGTTTGCAAAATGTGCCTCAGAGAGAGCTTCTGTGGCTTGATGTGTTTGATTGAGTTTTACGTGGTCATTTTAATCGAAATTGATATGGATATTCCTAATACCTAGACGACTATGTTTATGGGTTTAACATCTGGGCACGACCCCACCTAGGACCCACAAAGGGTCCTAGAGAAGGGCTCAAGACTTGAGTCCAAAACTACATGGCAGTGTCCACAAATTGGACAAGTCGACTGCAAGTTGACCAATCAACGTCTCATCGACTTAGTCCGTCGAATGGACCTGCAGGTCTTCAGAGTTTAAGGGTTGCAGACTCAACCAACGGACGCTCACCAACGGGGCGTTGGTTGACAAACGGTCTATCGTTTGTGGATAATCGATGGCCTGTTAAAAGCTGTAATTTTCTCCCAAATCTTGGGATGTTTGGTAAATTCACCAAAAGTTTTTACTACTCTAGGACGTTTATTTTAGGGTTTATTAGGTATATTTAAGTATTTCAAATCCTAAGACCTAATTTTAGACCTCACTTCCTAAAATTCAAAAACCCTCTTCCTTATAACTCTCTCGCAAGTCTCTTTGGAAGCTAGAAGTCAAGAAGAGCTAGAACGGGTCCTTGGTGGAAAAAATATTCATCAAAATAATTAGGGTTTCTGTTATACAAGGTATGACATCCATCCTTGAACTCTCTGCCGTTCAAGGTGTCCCTTCTAATGGATATTCAAAAAGGGTTTTCAACCCTAGTTTCTTCTATCTTTAACTCTAAATATGGGTCTTGCATGAAAACGTTTTGAATGAATTAATAATGATGTTTCTAATTTTAGTTGATGATTTTAAGGTCAAAATATCAATAAAAAAATGTTAAAGCTTTTCATAAAATGTTGGCTTAAGAAATGTGTTAAATGAGCATAGTTTTGTAATCTTTGAGCTTTGCTTTACTTATGTCGTTATTGAAGTTTATATACTTCCCTAAGGGATAATCTATGATGAATTATTGATTAAAAATTCTATAGGTTATAGAATATAGGATTAAAGGATAAGTTGGTTATGTTGTTTAAACT
>JAKWJD010000198.1:0-25309 GCA_027705065.1 Solanum peruvianum
CTTTCACTTTTGGGACTTCTTTCCCTAAAGGGTTCAACCTAATTGATTTTAGAAGTATGAAATTCAAGTGGGTCTTTTCCAATATCAAAATTGATCTGTCAAATTTATTTGTTTATGGTTTCTTTGTATTTTATTTATTAAATTATGATGAATTATGACTATATTACACTACTTATTTATTAATTGGTCTAGTTTATAGAAGATGACCTATTCCCCCATAACCCTAGGTTGTGATCTTGATATCAATTATGTAATGTTGGTTCAATTTAATTGGTTATTGGTTGAATTACTACTAGGTGATGTTATTCTATCAATTATTAAAGATTAGGATAAATTATAATCCAATCATTCTAGTTCATTAGTAATTGATCTTGATTATGACTTTGACCTAAGTCTCTTATCTTAAGCTATGAAGTAGTGAAGGATTGTGATGTACAGGTTCAATTGATTTTGTTATCACGATGGCTTATTGTTGTATGATGATATTACACCCTTATGGGGTTGATTTAAGGTTTTATGGTAAGACCTTGATGATGGATCATGAAGAATACTTGACAAGTTGACACACCAGGAAATTTCCACGACTTATAGTAGATCCTTATATGACGAGTAATGAAGGTTTTGGACCTAAATAAGTATAAATATATCAAGTCCGGGGAACACCTCTAGAAGTAACATGGTGTACTTTACCTCTCGGAGATCTTATTCAAGCATATAGTCATCATTCATCGCATTTTCATAGGTAAATTAAACGGATAATTTAAAACTTTTCATAGCACATCATATGCTAGAAACATCACTTCCATTATATATAAATATAAGTCATAATACATAGTTCGACTCTATGTCTCTTTTGTCATATTAGACTCAACTTTATATAATAGATTATCAACACCACCCTTCACAACATAAAATATTTACTAAGGTATTACATCACTTTAAATAATAACTTTGAAATAAGCAGTCCTTGAATCTTAGAGACTCCTTTCCTTGAACTTGAGAAACATCAATGAAGATCTTCCCCAAATCGACATTAATTAAGCATACATAACGTACACTTTTTGTAAAAAGGTACAGAAAAATTGTTTTAGTATAAAAATTCACTAAGTATGACAAACATGTAAAAACAAGAATTTAAAAGAAATATTTTACTTCGAAATGATACATCATGCCTTCTTTTTTTAAAATTTCATAAAACTTTGATATAATAAGTATTATATAATTCACATACTTCATATAGGCGTATTAAATGGTCACAGTTCATATAAAACCCCACATTGCATTTAAGACAAATAAGTCACCACTTTACAGTAAACCCACTTTAAATTAAAATGAACTTACTTCATTTTATAGTGAACTCTTTCCTTTTAATTTATCACCTTATCATCCTAATTTAACCACTAGTAATGCTTAGTGGAATGTATAGATAATGTCCCATAACACTATAAACACTCAACCATCACTTTTAGGCCGCTAGGGATTCATGTATACAACCTTTGTTAACCCAACACATGCATTCATAGAAGTATTTCATATAATAAGATACCTAACTCATATTTGTCAAAACATACTTTAGGACAACATAGAAGGACTCATTACAAGACATATACAAGTCAAGACTTCCAACATAATCATAACAAGTCAATAGTCACAATAACATACTTGGACTTAACCACATAAGAACCACATATAACCCTACTCATAGTCCCTTCCCAAGTCTACTTGTGCAACGTACATGTGAAGCCCCATAACTTCACACACACTAAGTAAACCAAAAAAGAGACTACAAGCCTTAACATACATTTAATACATTAACAAGACAAGCATAGACAAACTCCTGCATATCAAGCAAAACTTCATCATATAGTGAATAAGAGCCATATTATGCATATATGGTAAGGACACATCATATAGACTCATACCATGCATATCATCACAACAAGTAGACAACACTATAATGTCATGCATAAGTAACATAAAACATAATCATATACATTACAACACCTTCCTAGAACTCCCTTCAAGATCTACTTGTGCAATGCATAGGTGCTGTCCCATACACCCACCTACACTAACCAACTTCCCTTAGGTTATCCTAGTTAGGGACCTAGTCATATACTTCCATTGTCCATTTTTCTTAAGGGTTACTATAGCCTTAAACGACACTAAGACCATGGGTGCTAAACATTGAATTTGGTGTTGTAGGGACTTATGGCAAAAAAAGGTGCTCTTACCTAGCAAAGGTAGAATATTAACACATGCTAGCATACTAAGTGATATAAATTGCTAGATCCTATGTGGAAAGAATAGTTATTGAACTTGGAGGTACTTGAGGAAACCCTCTTAATGCCAAATGAGTCATTATGGTTATTTACTTTTTGAATACCATCTTTATGCCTATGGTGGCATTGCGGTTATCAACCTCATGAGGATTATGGTGACCTATCTTCCTACAATAGGAAGGGACACCCCAGATCTTCAAGTTCACTAGCTGCTAGATAAGTTCCCTTCTTATAAAATAATCATTTATTTGGTTTACACAAAATTAGTCTTTGGAGAGTCATCCCTCATATGCTTAGATCATAGGTCAGATATTAGAATTCATCAACCTATATCGTATGAGAAACCCTTTCAGATGGACATAGCATATGTAATCACCTATCTAGTTTAGGGTATACTTGAGCACAACTTTCAAGGCCCCTCTATTGACTAGATCTTCATACACATGTGTGTGTATACTTATATGTGAGAAAACCTTTCACAACACACATAAATGTCACACATGTTCATATATCAATGAATAAGTGTATAGGTGTAACTATATGAGGAATCCTTACAAATAAACACCTTGAGACATTATAGACATTTGTAACATAACCATGCATTCATATTCATATACATATATAACCAAACCTAGGAACTATCCTATGAAGGCACACATGCGCAATGCATAGACAAGGTCCCATACCCTTGCCCATACCAGTACACCTATGAAGTCTTCCTACTAAAGGGATACATAACATACTTCATTAACACATACTGAACATGCATTGTAGTAGACATTAGTGCATACGAGAATTATCCTTACATTAGACACCATGAACTTATACTACTTTGATAAGCATGAATGAGGTGTGTGTGTACATTAGATCAGATGTACACATAATGGCAACAATCATAACATTAAGGCATCCATCTTAAAAATATCACAATACACATTTAATTCCCTTAAAACATACAGAACTCATATATACAGTAATATGAACTATATATCACACACCAACCATCATAGCATAGGAGGTAAGGCATATTCATCATTTACATATAGGACTTCTAATCATGCTCAATATAACATATTCATATAGGGGTACATAGATAGGGATCATACTACACAAAAGTATTCAAACATCAACATCAATACCACACCTAGCCCTTACATAGTAGTTTGAATGTAGAGGAAGCATCATCAATATGACCTAGATCAGAAATTAGTATTGGAAACTAGGCATAATACTTAACATTGTGTGATCATCATAACAACACTTTTAAAATACAATTTCCTTCAAGACCATGATTAATAACATACAAAATGACAATAAGGTAAACACTGCCACTATAAGTGGACCATACCACACAATGCCATACAAGGAAGGGCAAACTTACAATTTCCTCCAAGCTTTGATCATCATTATATATTTCCATAGTCAACATAAATGTATGTATAAAACACTAGCTAGATGAATCATTGCATAAACGAAATCATACGTAAATTTACCATAAAATCGAGATCACATCGAAGCTACATTAGCAATCAAGAGAAATTAGCCGATTATATACCAATCACATTCAAACAATAAAACCTTGATCCACATGGATCATTCATAAACAATTAACCATCAATATACAATTTAGACATTAGATATAAGCAATTCAACATGCTAGAATAATAATTCAATCAATACAAAGTCAAGATCACAATGCCCATAACATAGGCTCATTTGAGAAATTGAGAGAACATGGGTTCATCATGCAATTGGATTGAAATTCATATTAAAAACAGTAGGTAATCATTAATTTATCATAAATATGCTTTTGAAATCAATTTGAGAAAGAATCCATGGCTAGATTGGAAATTGAGATTTTTTGTGTTTGAATCATATTTGAAAATTCTTGATTGACTCTTTAGATAAATGGATAACTAAGGATAATGGATCATAATACATTATTAATTGAAAAACCATGAGAAATTTGAGATGAAACAATGAAAATCCACCCCAAAGCTTGAACTTGACTTTTCCCTCCAATGGAGGTTTGAGAGAATTTGGAGAAGAAGAGTGATTTAGGATTTTTGATTTTCTTAATGGGTGTTGGGGTTTTGTCTTTTAAAAGTGGTTAAATAAGTCATAAAATCAGTTTATAACCGTCCTTTTAAGTTACCAACACACCCCCATGCTTATTGGGACTTTTATACATGTCAAAATTGACTTTAAAACGACGCAATTTGATTTTGGAGTAGGTTGATTGTCATGGGACAGCCTCCTAATTCTGCCCCAAATAATTTTTGGTACAATGAGGTAAGAGCTAGGCGCGCATCGCACAGGTTAAGTCTAAATCATTGCTTTCTCGCAGCCGTCGGTAGCCTGATATCCAATGTTTGGGTCTTGCTTGGGGCCCTTTGGGTGGTCCTCGGGGAGTCTTACCCGGACGTTTTGACCCTTAAAATTTCTATTAAGATACTAGGGTCAAGTATACTGTCTTTATTTTCAAAACTACAGATGAAAACATGGGCAATGTACAAGGACACACTAGCACATCTAAAAGGCTAAGATTCAAACCTCTTGGACATTTGACCTTCAAACTTCATGAAACATAACACATTTTCCATAAACATCATCATAACTCATATAAGAACCTCATGAGCCCATTACACACACATAAGAAGAATAAAACACTTAAGGCCCTTTGGTTACTAGTCCTCAAACGTCTTGGTCCTCCCTTGACGTTTGACTTCCAAATCACCTTAAATGAAGTATACATTGTAATGAACCGAAACCAGACCCTTGAAGTTAGGTCCGATCTTGAATTTCAACCGGCGTACTTGATCTCTTGTAGGTATTGTATAAGCCTTTTTCATATCGTTCATCGCATAAAATTAATGAAAAAAGTAGTGCAGAATTGAAACTTTTCAATAATCATTAAAATATCTTTTACAACATCTTTCATTAGAAATCATAGTAAATACTAAGCCTCAATCTCATTAAACTTAGACACGAGAATACTTATGGACGCGACCCATACTTCAAAATATTGAAATACTTATTCTATTATAATACTTTGAAATAAAAGACATCTATATATGCCCTCGAATCAATTGAGGAGTACTTCAACTTTGATTGAATGATTCTAGAATCCAATCTCTCCTTCACAATCCTTCTTACCTTTCACCTACACCTTTAGAGATAACAAAATGTATGGAGTTAGTACAATCACTTAACTAAGTATGGCATTATCCAGAAAATCATGAAAATAGACATTAATTAGAAATATGCATCTTTTAATTTAATAAATATATCATAATCATAAGAAAAACATTTAACATCTTATCATCACAAAAGATAACATTTAGACCACTTATCATAATTTAAAGGTCACTTACAGTAAAACCATTTCACTGTTACAATGAAGTCCCTTCACTTTACAGTGAAGTCTCTTAGATTCACCATAGACTCCTTATAACATGAAATTCCCCCACTAACAGCTATCCTAAGACTCACTTAAGTAAGAAAAAGAGAGACCGCCTATATAACCTCTCTACGCACGCCTAAATGATCCTTAAGACCACCTATAATGAGATACACATACTTACAAATACATCAAACATGGATAATATGACATTCTCCTTTCAAAGGATATCGAAATACATACGTAATTAAATAAAGAAGATAACATCCATGATTCACCTTTTCAAGATTACCTAAATAATTCTTAAGACTACCTAAGTCTTATATCATGTCCACATAATCAACATTTCCCTAACTAGAGTCATTTTAAGAATTATCTAGGTAAGATATGAAGTGACCATTCCTATGCACTCTTCAAACCTTACTAGACAATCCTTAATGTAACAACCCTAAAAATGTATAAAATAAGTAATGCTTAATGTGTCAAAAATGCCTACAATTAGACCGGGTTCACATGGATTGATGCGCGTAGAAAACGACCTCTGAACCCTTGCTACGGCCAAGACAACGAACTTGGGGAATTAATTGAGCTATAAAATGTTGGGTCAAGTCATGTAGGGATCTTGAATACGAAGACTTACTCGAATGAGTCTTTACTGGACTCAAAAAGGAAAATCTTAGGTTTGGAGGGTCTAAGAGTAAAATGGGCTTTTTCCATGCTAAGGTTAGTATGGTTATTATCCTAAATATATAATTAATTGTTTAATTGATAAAGTGGAGGGGCATTTTGGGAGAGAGGGCCGAAAATTGTCTCTTGAAGTGATGTCTTGCTCCACCCGAGTTCGAACCTAGGTGGAAGCAATGAATTAATGTTGTTTTTTATTTAAGTTGTTAAATTATTGTAATTAGTTAATATTTATTATTCATTATATGATTTAAAATAAATGGGAAATAATATTTTTATTTGATAAACCCTTATTTGACTAAGTCCTAAACTAGACTCTAAAGCCTAATAAAACTACCACTCTTTCACGTCAATCTCTCAACTCTCACGTTCAATCTCTCTTATTTTTCACTATTATCTTTTTCAAATAACATCATGAACATTAGGTACAGCAATGTTCTTCACACATGATTAACTCACAAACAAAAATTATAAACAAACAAGTAATCAATCACGTAGGCAAATAGAAGGTTTTCCGTCTAGTTTGGTGTTGAACTTTTGGTTTAGACGTGTGTTTGGAGGATTTCTTTTGGAAGAAAGTCGAGGTTTGAACATAAAAAATGTATGGGTTCTCTTATCTCTTGGTCCCTTTCCAAATAGACCCCTTAAGGTTCAAAATATTCAGT
The DNA here is from genome assembly GCA_027705065.1 of Solanum peruvianum. NCBI lineage: Eukaryota > Viridiplantae > Streptophyta > Magnoliopsida > Solanales > Solanaceae > Solanum > Solanum peruvianum. Next base: position 7,032 of record JAKWJD010000198.1, read on the forward strand.
CCTAAAACTAGGGTTGTTCCCTATTGCATGTGCCTATCACTAGCTTCCAATGATTCGTAGGTTAGGTATTATTGCTTGTAGATTTAGGTGTATGTTTTGTTTTCGTGATGAATATGTTTATGTTCGTGTATTTGAAATCGTATGAATGACAAGCTATATGTTTTCGCAACAATGTGCATGTGTGTGCAAGAATGTGACTATAACTAGGGTCTTGGCTTGAGTCTCCAAAATGTGTAACATTATGGTTGTTATTTTAAGTGAATAAACCTATGTAAATCTTGATGTTCATAAAATAAGAAATGTGTCTGATTTAAGTAACAATATCTTTGTTAAACGAATCTTTGAAAAATGCACCCCAAAACGTGTTAAATTTTCTACGAATTACTCTATGAGTTCATGTGAAAATATTGATGAAAGTGAGGTGAAATGTGACCAAATTTCTAGCAACTTACATGTTTAGGTTAGGATAAATGTAGATGAACAAATCTTGTAATTTAACTGAGTGATAAATGAGGTGAGGTCACTAGGATTCGAACCTGCGACCTCACCCGTATAACGCCTTAAATAATATCAATGCATGATTTTGATGTTATTCTAGCATAGACTGGCTTCATAGTCAACATTCTTGTATGGATTATCATAGTAGGGTTGTGAGATTTTGTTTCCCTAATGAAGAATAGCTAGTCTGGGAGGGGTACAACTCGACTCATCCTAATCTCTTGATACTAAACCATAAAGCCAATAAAATGATGTCCAAGGGTTTATTATGTCATCATGTGAGTCTTAATAATTTAGATCATGAAATTCCTTCAATGGACTCAATTCCTATAGCGAATGAGTTCCAATATGTATTTCTTAATGATTTTGCTAAAGTTCCTCCCCCTCGAGATATTTACTTTGGTATCGACTTAGAACCCGATAGTAAACCAATTTAAATTACTCCATACAGGATGTCTCCAGCTGAACTCAAAGAGTAGAAGCTGCAGTTGAAAGATCTCACTGATAAGGGTTTCATTCAATGGAGTATATCCCCTTGGGGCACTCCAGTGTTGTTTGTGAAAAAGAAATATGGAACCCTAAGAATGTGTATCAATTAGCGGCAGCTCAACAAAGTAACTATCAAGAATAAGTATCCACTTCATAGGATAGATGATTGTTCGACTAACTCCAAGGGTCTACTTTCTTCTAGAAGATTGATATTCATTCAGGGTACCATCATATTAGGGTTAGGGATTAAGATGCTCGATAGATAGTCTTTCGTCCCCATTATGGTCTTAGGAGTTTCTAGTTATGTCATTTGGTCTCACGAATACACGTAATGCATTTATGGATCTCATGAAGAGAGTCTTTTATGAATACCATGAAACCATTTTCATAGTATTAATTGATGACATTCTCAACTACTCTAAGACAAGGAAGAGCATGATGATCTTTTGAGAGTAACCTTACAAGTACTTAGATAACATCATATGTATGCCCAATTAAGAAAGTGTGAATTCTCGCTAAGATCAGTGACCTTTCTGGGCCATGTTGTGTCCGATAAAGGTGTGGAGGTAGATCCCAAGAAGACTGAGGTAATTAGAAACTTGCCAAAACCTCTAAATCGCACAGTTATCCCAGCTTCTTGGGATTGGCTTGTTAAAATCACAGGTTTGTGGAGGGGTTCTCTTGAATTGTTGCTCCACTCACAGCTTTGACAAAGAAGAAAGTCAAGTTTGAATGGGCGGAGACTTGTGAGAAGAGTTTCCAAGATCTCAAGGAAAAACTCACTTCAGCCCCGGTGCTTTTTTTGCCTAAGCGTAGTGATAATTACACTATTTATTGTGATTCATATAGGGTTGGTTTGGTTTGTGTTATTATGCAGGGTGGTAAGGTGATAGCTTATGCATCTAGACAACTAAAGGTTCATGCGAATAGTTATCCCACTCATGACCTGGAGTTGGCAGTTGTGGTGTTTGCATAGAAATTGTGGAGGCACTAATTGTATGGAGTGCATGTGGATGTGTTCAAAGACCATAAGAGTCTCCAATACATGTATATATAGAGAGAGTTGAATCTACATCGACGAACATGGTTGGAGTTGTTGAAGGACTATGACATGAACGTTCACTTCCCTCCAGGTAAATCTAATGTTGTAGCTATCGATTTGAGTAGGATGAGCATGGGTAGTACATCCCACGTTGAAGATGGGAAGAAGGAGTTGGTGAAAGATGTACATAGACTGGGCAGTCTTGGTGTGCGGTTAGTTGGCTCTACTAGTGAGGCTGTTTTAGTTTATCCTAGTTCTGAATCATCCTTAGTAGTTGAACTCAAGGAGGGTCAGCATCTTGATCCTGTGTTGATGGAGTTGAAGGACTAAGTGTTGATTATGATTAATGAGTTTTTTGTTGTGGGATATGACGGTATACATAGGTACCAGGGCAGGCTGTGTGTACCTGATGTGGATGATTTGCAAACCAGGATCATTGTAGAGGCCCATGGTTCCAAGTATTACATACATCCAGGTTCCACAAGGATGTATCATGATCTTAAACCAATCTATTGGTGGGATGTCATGAAGAAGGACATCGCACATTATGTGGACAAGTTTCCTAATTTACAATAGGTTAAGGCAGAACACCTTAAACCTTGCGGACTTACTCAAAATGTTGAGGTTCCGACTTGGAAATGGGAGGCCATTAATATGGACTTTGTGGTTGGTCTTCCGAGGACTAGGAGACAATTTGACTCCATATGGGTTATTGTGGACAGGATTACTAAGTCTTCCAACTTTATCCCTGTGAAGTATATTTATTGAGACGAGGATTATGAGAAACTCTACATTGATGATATTGTGAGATGGCATAGGATTTCTTTATCCATCATTTGAGATAGAAAAGCTCAGTTCACTTCACATATCTGAAGATCTTTCAAAAAGAGCTTAGACACGCAGCTAACGCTTAGTAGTGCCTTTCATTCTCAGACTGATGGACAGGCTGAGCGCACTATTCAGACATTGGAGGATATTTAGAGCCTATGTGATTTACTTAAGAGGTATCTGGGATGACCATGTGACTTTGAAAGAGTTCTCGTATTAATAATAGTTATCACTCCAGCATTGGGATGGCACCATTTGAGGCACTTTATAATAAGAGGTGTAGATCTCCAGTTAGGTTTTTCGAGGATGGAGAGTCATCCATTTTGGGTCCAGATATCACTCATGAGGCCTTCGAGAATGTCAGGGTGATGTGGTTTGGCATAAGTCATATGCAAATAACAGAAAATGGCCCTTAGAGTTTGATGTTTGTGAACAGGTCTATTTGAAGATAACACCTATGAAGGGGGTGATGTGGTTTGGCAGGAAGGGGAAGTTGAGTCCGAGGTATGTGGGGCCATATGGGATCCTACAACGTGTGGGTGAGGTGGCCTATGAGTTGGCATTACCTGCGGAATTAGCTTCTATCCATCTATTCTTTCATGTTTCTATGTTAAACAAGTGCCTAGGTGATCCAGTATTTATTCTACCAGTTGAAGGTTTGGGAGTCGATGAAGACTTGTCCTATGAGGCGGTACTATTGAAATCTTAGACAGACAGGGAAAGCACTGAGGAACAAAGAGATTGCCACAGTGAAGGTATTATGGAGGAAGCATCTTGTTGAGGGGGATACGTGGGAGTCCGAGGTCGATATGAGATCCCGCTACCGTCATTTTTCAGCTCTTCAGGTTAAACTTTCTACTCTTAAATCTAAGTTTCCTTATATCTTTATTCATTGTTGCTAGTGCTTGAATGTGCATACTGATTAAGTTATATTATGACTGGCATTATGCTAGATAGTACTGGTGTCGTTCGAGGATGAATGTTCCTAAGGGGGGGGGGGAATGTAGCAACCCTAAAAATATATAAGAAATGTAATGCTTAATGTGTCTAGAATGCCTACTATTAGACCCGGTTCACACGGATTGATGCACGTAGAACCAGACCTCGAACCCTTTCTATGGCCAAGACAACTAACTTGGGGAGTTATTTGAGTTAGAAAAGGTTGGGTCCAGCCATGTAGGGCTCTCGAATACAATGATTTACTCGAATGAGTCTTTACCGGACTTAAAAAGGGAAAATCTTAGGTTTGGAGTGTCTAAGGGTTAAATGGTCTTTTTCCAGGCTAAGGGTAGTATCATGATTACCTAAATTTATAATTTATGATTTTATTAATAAAGTATAGGGGCATTTTTGGGAGAGGGGGCAAAAAATTGCTCTTGAAATGAAGTCTTGCTCCACCACGGTTCGAACCTAGGTGGAAGCAATGAATTAAATTTTTTTTATTTAAGTTGTTAAATTAATGTAATTAATTAATATTTATTATTCATTAGCTGATTTAAAATAAAAGGTAAATCAGATTTTATTTAATAAAACCTTATTTGACTAAGTCCTAACTAGACTCCTAAGGCTAATAAAACTCCCACTCTTTCACGTCTATTTCTCAACTCTCACGTTCAATCTCTCTTGTTTTTCACGATTCTCTCTGCTAAATAACTTTAATAACCGTAGGTAAACCAAAGTTCTTCACACTTTACAAACTCACAAACGAAAATTATAAACAAACAACTGTTAAATCACGTAGGCAAAGAGAAGGTTTTCCGTCAAGTTTGGTGTTCAACTTTTGGTGTTGGACGTGTGTTTCGAGAATTTCATGGGCATCAAGTCGAGGTTTGAACGTAAAAAATGTATGGGTTCTCGTCTCTGTTGGTCCCTTTCCCAAGAGATCTTTTAAGGTTCATATTATTCAGTCCGAAAATAGGGTTGTTCCCCGATGCATGTCCCTGTCACTAGCTCACAATGATTCGTAGGTTGGGTATGATTGATGGTAGACTTATGTGTATGTTGTGTTTTCGTGATGAATATGTTTATGTTTGTGCATTTGAAATTGTATGAATGACAACCTGTGTGTTTTCGCAACTATGTGCATGTGTGTGCAAGAATGTGACTATGACTAGGGTCTCGACTTGGAGTATACATAATGAATAAGCCCTTTTAGTATCGTTCATTGCATATACATAATGAATAGTAGTGAGGAATTAAACTATTTTACAAAACATTAGAATATCTTTAATAACATCTTTCATTACAAATCATAGGAAATACTACGTCTCAATTTCATCTAACATAGACACGAGAATATTTGGGACCCGACCCATACTTCAATATTTAAAAATACTTAGTGTATTACAACACTTTGAAATAAAAGACATAAAACACATCTATATATGCCCTCGAATCAATTGAGTATATACTTCAACTTTTCTTGAATGATTCTAGAATCCAAGTTCTCCTTCACGATCCTTCTCACCTCTCACCTACACCTTTGGAGATAACAAAATGTATGGAGTTAGTTCAAATACTTGTACTAAGTATGGCATTATGCATAAAATCATGACAACGAATATTTATTAGAAATATGCATCTAATTAATTTAAAAATCATATCATACTCATAAGAACAATATTTAACAAATTATAAGCACAAAAGATAACATTTCCACCATATATCACAATTTAAAGGTCATTTTATAGTGAACCCATTTTACTATTATAAAGAAGTCCCTTAGCTTCACCATAGAATCTTTAATAGATGCAACTCCCCCACTTAGAGCTATCCTAAGACTCACTTAAGTAAGACAAAGAGAGTCCGCCCATACAACCTCTCTAGGCACACTAAATGATCCTTAATACCACCTACAATGAGATACACATACTAACAAATACATCAATCATAGATATATAATATTCTCCTTCCAAAGGATATCAAAAGACTAACTTAAAAAATCACAAAGATAACGACCATGATTGACTTTTTAAAGATAACCTAAATATTCCTCAAGACTAACTAAGTCTTAGATGATGTACACATAATTAATATCTTCCCTAACTAGAGTCATTCATGAGACTTATCTAGGTAAGATACAAAGTGACCATTCCTATGCCCCCCTTAACCTTAACTAGACAACCCTTAATTTACTCTTGGTAAGTAATTATTCATTTGACATACTTTATTAAATTTATTCATTACATTCATTAGTTTGTTTAATAGTCATTAATCACATAAAGACAGTCAAATAAATGTCTTGTACAAGACCTAGGGACTCTAACTAACACCTTCAAAGTCTATTGTGTAATATCTAGATAGCGTCCCATACGACCACCTAAACTTCATAAAACTTCTGTAATGCTAGTAGGTATCCCATATGATGAGAATACACAATAACCAACATACACCATGATAGCTAGACATGGAATCTGTGTTGTAAATTACTCCGATGAGGGTGTTCTACTTGCCAATAGTAGAACTTCACACATCCCATGTAGCACATGGTTAAGGAATAGGAAGGGCATGATTTGTGCTCTAGTCTCAATCGTTAACTAGGACTACTTCTCCTAAGATAGTTACTCGGTGCTAGCCTTTGTTCTCATATATTAAATTGCAAAGGTTCATATAAATGGTTTTCATATCAAGTTCATAACTCAATCACATTTACCCTACCAAAGAGGTCAACTAGGCTACCTTACAATGGCGACAAGAAGCTCAGAATGAATTCCCTAGGGATTGATATGATACAAATCCACCAAACCAACAATAAGTATATCATTCCTTTACATGAAGGATACACTGATGGCTTTTGACTTCAATATTCATAACCTTACCACTAGATTCAAGGTTTCACATAAAGGACCTTGTTAGCATCATTTAAGGTTTCATGTCATTCATACATACAAGAATAAGAGGAGTTATCATCCTATGTCAAGACATCTCATATTCACATTTGTACATGCATAGTAAGGGACACAAGTCAACCAAGACAAGACAAAACATATTCGCTTGAACACATATCAAATGTCATTCTATATTCTCATAGAGTAACCATTGTCATATTTAAGTAATTCTATATACTACCCTATCATAATCAATATGACCATCATAGACTCATATAGTCAAGTAGGAATAACCATGCATCAACCCTAAGACAATAAACATAAAGTAATAGTCGTAGTCTAACATCATCATCTAATTAGCATCAATAGATTAACACATATACTTTAACATTACTTATCATGTATATAGACATTATCTAACTTCACATAATCGAATACAAAAACCATCATAATAATTCAAGTAGTGTCGACAAGGCCATGATCATCATATTACGTAAAGTAACGCCGAGAATGCCACATCAATTGCAAGTAATGCACATAACACCGCCACCATAACTGGACCATAGCAATCACAAATTAATTGAAGTATAATTAACATAAAATAAAGGGAATTAGGTCAGCGTACCACCACTCAATAATCAACACTTCAATCTAATGCTAAACCATCAAATTCAATAGCCAATAGCATAAGACCCTTACCCATGACCATGAATATCAATTCAATATAAAAACTATGATACTCAATAAACTAGTTCAATTCAATATATATTGATCTATATAATACAAATTAGATATCAATTCTATACATTTATTACATCAATCAATAACACATAGAAAACTACACTAAAATTCATAAGTATTTGATCAATATTACTTAACTCATAAAGTAGTTAAAAATAAGGGTTCATCAATTACATGGGTTCATTGGTTAGTTGATTTAAAGTCATATAACTAATAACAATTCAATCAATATACAATGCTTTAAAACCTTACTGCAAGAATCCATAGATAGATCATGAAATTGGACAATTCATCTTCCAAAACATTAGAAAACATCTTTAAATGTTGAGCTCGTTGATGAATAGAATCGAAAGGATCAAAAACCATACTTCAATGAACATAATTATTCAAATTGATTATTAACATCCACTCAATTATTCAATCCAAGCCTTTCCTTGAGTTTTGGGTCCAATAGAGTTCTACGGAATCTCCAAGGGAATTTGGGTTTTTCATTTTAATGAATGAAATCTTCCAAGTGTTTTAGGCTTTTAAAAATAATTAAAATATACAAAAGGCCCTTTAGAAAACACCCTTTCTCTTAGTTGGACTTGGGGTATCACAAAAAGAACCTAGACCCTAGACGTGACTTGCGTCATTGACCTCTCAGAGGTCGTAGACATACGTCATCGTTACTTCATCAAGGTTAATTGTAGTGCAAATTTTGAAATTTTTGTTACTTAACATTCATATAAGACATTCTACTAAAACTCATAAACTTTCACAATAAACCTTCTAATATTAAGATCATCAAATAAAAGAAACTGTTTAATACTGCATTAAGTGTATACTTAGCAAGATAGCACCAATACAATGTCTTAAATAAGATGACAAAGTAATGCTAGTGGAACATACTCCTTTAAATCAAATCTACATCTAAGCTAGAATATAATGGGAAAGCATCCTCGAAATCATGCGGCCCTACCAAGTCTGGATGAATGCTCCACGTACGGATAGATGCAACGTCGTATCGTAATCTTTAGTGTACGCTTGGGCTTGCACCTAAAAGCATAGAGTTGTATGGGATTAGTACACACTTGTACTAAGTATCGGTATATGCAAGCACACACAAAGGACATGCATCATTAGGAAGATCTCTCTCCTAACGATATGAATTATGGAAAGTCAAGTAAGTGGACTTGCCAAAATGGGATTAGGAAAGTCATGCTATGAGAGTAACATGCATAATCATACTTATCACTTTGTAAACAACACATCACATATTGCACATATCATATCACATAGTTCATATCATTCTTTCATATGCCATGAGACCTTGAAATCATGCACATGACATCAGGTATTCCCAAAATGAGGGCTCAATATATGGGACCTCAATAGGGAGCCTTATTTATCAAACACAGAGTCTGCTTCATTATTTCCTACGTACTTCATTTTCATTATTTCATATACTAATGCAATTTTAAGACTCTCGATGGTTCGCAGTGCAATTACAAAGATAACTGACCTCTTGATAATCCTATCCTAACACCTTTGGTATCGTTCATTTCATTATGTGTATTGTTTGAGGCTGGCCTTATTCTTTCTTTGGAAACATTAACTTTAACCGACATAGATCATGTGAGCAACATGAAATCCATTGTGTAATCCCCACACCGAAAAGAGGTGGAATCACCGGCAAAAGTGAACAAAAATATGCTAGCATATATAGGGAATTGAACCCTGCTAGATCCCTATATTTGCAGTATAGGCTCAAAGACTAGGATATATAAGGAGACCCTTACCCGATATGTCGTACAGTCTCATCTCATGAGAGTTACCTGAACCTCCGCTCATAGCTAGTCTATCGGTGCTCAGTATAAAATTTTAATTACATTCAACTCATACATCATGGAAGTTTTCTTCTAGCATGAGGACATCATAACTTAGTAGATGATTTCTCATCTCATCATTAGTATTAAGTATGCATTAACTCCAATACTTTCATTAGATTTTTCAGAGAGACTGGTCTCTTCATTAGCTTTACACTCTCATAGGTGAGTATGTTTTGGTAACATTTACTTAGGCTCATTTCGTATTGCTATTTTCTTTCACATTATCCTCTTATCATATTTTAACCTCATTCATTAACTTTAACACATTTGCTTCTCGTAATTACACACCCCTTCACGTGAATGTTTATTTCATCATATGCAAATGCACTTGGCCATTTAGTGTGTTTCACAATCTTAATCAAGCCTTCTATGGTTTCATCATTTTATCACATACATCTTAGGTTCACTTACTTTTAAACGTATGCTAGACTTATGAATCCATATATAAAAGCAATGAGGCTTTATTCATAGTATGTCTAAGTTATTCAAGTTTACCAAAGATTATGTGGTACAAGACTTATGCATCTTGTAGATATTCAAAGATATTCATTTCCATCTTTAAAGGAAGCATTCATTAAATATTTGTTTATGTGTGAATTATGTTTCAATACGGAATTGGGCAAGGGAACCCGATTTTGAATCCCTTGGACAACACTTAATCTTATTTTAAACTTGATTATTGCACTTTTAACATTTGTGGGACCCTAGTTCGATCCCCATCAACCCCATAATATTTCCTTTATGTTTCTCCTCTCTTTTTTCATTTAAGTCAAGGAGGTTGTCGGTTCAATTCCCGACAACCTCATTATTTTTCTTTTAATTTATCTCTAAACTTTGTCATATAACCAAGAGGTTGTGTATTCAATCACCACTCTCCACATTTATTTCTCCTTTATTTTTCTCCTAACTCTCTCATCAATTTAAGAGGTTGTGGGTTCAATCAGCACTCACCACATCTATTTTTCCTTGCATTTTTCTCATGAAAATTTAATGAAATTTTTATTTTGTGAGGTCATGGGTTCAATACTAATCACCTCACATTTTAAAATTTTTTAAACGAAGTTCCTTTCTTTAAAATTTGGCCGAGACTACAATTTCCATCTTGCTTGATATTGTAGTCTCCTCAAATCCAATTGTCTTAATCTTTTGTTGATTTTATTTGTAACTTTCATGTAATGATGTCTTGGGTTCAATCCCTAGTTATTTCACTTATTTTATATTCATTCTTCATTGCATTTTATACAACTTTGATTGGCCGAAGCCAACCTACCAAATGCTGGAAATTTGATAACTATTTTCAGCTCCCGGTTATAATAATTGGTTCATTAGATCTTAGGACGTTTCATGAATCATTTGGTGAATCCTTAAGTATATTTTTTCATGGTTATATTCAGCCAAGAATCACCATCAAATCCAAAAACATTACACCACTTTTGCACAGTATGATTTACAAAAAAATTTGCACAAACATCACTTTTCACATACTTTCAGTTGGCATAAATTATCATGCTTACAATTCCAAACACATTATCATGAAAATTACACTTTATACTTAAAATACCAGCAAACATACAAACAACATGATCTTTGAACTATTACAGATTGATATTAGAATGTAACGACCTGTTTAGTCGTTTTTGAGCAGCAGAATTATTTCTGGAAAAACTGGCTGGAACAACGAGTGTCACGACGGACCGTCGTGGTCACGACGGCCCGTCGAGGGGGTGTCGTTCCAGGACACTTAGAGTTCTTCAAATTGGATATTAAAATCGACTCTCTGTAAATTGTGACGGACCTGCAGGACGTTCCGTCATAATCACGACGAACCGTGGGGAGTTTCCGTTGCAAAATACTTCAACGTTTGAGAATTTGGTTCGAAAAACGAGTTTCTGACCGTCAGGACGGAGGTGCAGGACGGACCGTCACAGGGGTGACGGGCCGTCGCAGACCACCTGAAAACTGGGAGGAGGCGACGACCACCGTGACGGACCGTCGCAGGCACGACGGCCCGTCACAGGTTGCGCAGTCCCAGGCAGTTTAGGATTTCTCCACACGTTTTAAGGGTCGTTTTTGACTATTCTTTCCTGAATTATAAAGATTGAGGGTTAACATTAATAAGTCTAATTACTTAGGGGTTAAAAGGGGTAACCTTAAGTGAATTAGTGGGGTTTATTGTCCTTTTTCACACTTAATTATATGATTAATTAGGGTAAAAGAAAGAGGGTTTGAACATAAGAAAACAAAACAGAAAGAACAAGAGAGAAAGAAAGGGGAGATCGAACGAGAGAGGAGAAGCAAAGAGGAATAACAAAGCTTGGGAATTTCTTGTTGATTTCAATTCTTCGGTGGAGGTAGGTTATGGTTATTTTCATGCTACTTGTAGTAAACTCTTAATAGTGAATGATATGTGTTGATAGCATTGTAAACCCTACTATATGCTTAAATTGTATGCTTGCATGATTATGATTATGTGATTTTGATAAAACAAAGCATGATGAAGCTATTGAATCCCAAATCTTGAAAGAAGCTTTAATCTATGATATTAATGACGATGCCTTGGTATAAAAGAAGGCTTGATGAATTAAAGTAATGGGATTGATGATGCCTTGGTATAGAGAAGGCTTGATGAATGAATAGAATGATGTTAGTGGATCGGAGTGTCACGTTCCGACACATAGTATTAGTGGATCGGAGTGTCACGTTCCGACACATAGAATTAGTGGGACGGGTGTCACGAACCGACACGTAGAATTAGGGGATCGGAGTGTCACGTACCGACACATATAGGGGATCGGAGTGTCACGTTCCGACACACATAGGGGATCGGAGTGTCACGTTCCGACACATATAGGGGATCGGAGTGTCACGTACCGACACATAGTGGTAGGGGATCGGAGTGTCACGTACCGACACAAGAGGAAGAAAGATAATGAATCTTGAAAGAAGATAAATATACTCAATCTAATGAACTTAATTCCCAAATGAGTATGGTATTGAGGCTTGAGCCCTCATGGATGAACTTGATGGTATTTATTGACGATTATAATACTTGTTGTTGCTACATGTTGAGTATTGTAGTTGATTTACATTATTATTGATATATAGTGTTCCCTATTTTGAGTTGGCCGATGATATCTACTCAGTACTTGTGGTTGTACTGACCCCCTACTTTTATGTTTTCTTCTTTGTTATTTGTGTAATGCAGCAAACGTTCCGTCAACTTCAACTCAACAGTAGATCTAGCCAATCTTCACTTCATCGGAAATTCAGGGTGAGCTAATGCGTCTAGCTTGGACTGGGTCTTCTTCTTCAAGTCTTGATGCCTTGAACTTCCGGCATGGACTAGCTTTTAGTTATTTTTGTTCTTAGACATTCCTAGTTTAGTAATTTGAGATAGATGTTCTTGTGATGATGACTTCCAGATTTTGGGAATAATAATAATAGTTTTGAGTTGTTTTATTAACGAGTTTATGTCTTCCGCATTTCTTTGTTTGATATTGTATTAAAATGTTAAGGGTTAGATTGGTTGGTTCGCTCACATAGGAGGGTAAATGTGGGTGCCAGTCGCGTCCCCGATTTGGGTCGTGACGGTGCCAGTCGCGTCTCCGATTTGGGTCGTGACAAACTTGTATCAAAGCATTAGGTTCGTTGGTCTCATCACACAAGAACAGGTCTAGTAGAGTCTTAAGGAACGGTAGGGGGACGCCTTTACTTTTCCTTGAGAGGCTATAAGACTTTAGGAAAATTCCATTCTTTCATTCTTTCTTCGTGCTACTACTTGAGTCTAATTGGTATCTAGGTGATACAAATTGGTATCTGACCATCTTCACTCTATTTCGCAGATGGTTAGAACTAGAGCAACGACCGCACCAGCAGCGACAATGGAAAGACATGAAACTACTGAGCCAGCCACTGGGGCTGTGGCTCGAGGAGGAACAGCGGCAAGAGGCCGTGGAAAGGTCGTGGGAGGACGTCCTCTAGAGGAAGAGGACGAGCCCTAGCCCATCTGATACTAGGGCGGTGACTCCTCCACCGACTGAGGATGTAGTAAGAGAGGGTGAGGAAGGGGAAACCGAACAAGGGCGGAATGAATGAAATGCCACCCCAACCTACCCCAGAGATGATCAACCAAGTACTTGCTTATCTTAGCGGGTTGTCTGATCAGGGTCAAGCACCTCCAGTGGTGTCTGCACCAACACCTTCCGGTTTCAGAGATACGACATGCGGCTACTATGGCTCCCCGCATGGATGCAACATTGGGAATAGGCACATTCCACGTCTGACTACTGGGCCTATTATGACAAACGATCACACGAACTTTTTAGTAAGTTTTGAAATTGAACCTCCAGTCTCAAGGGTGCCGAATCTGAGGATGCTTATGATTTTCTGGTGATTGTCATGAGCTACTACACAAGATGGGGATAGTAGAGAGGTTTGGTGTCGAGTTCGTGAGCTATCAGTTCCAAGGTAACGCCAAAATGTGGCGTTCACATGTTGAGTGTCAACCAACAGAGGCACCACCTATGACTTGGGAATCATTCTCTACCTATTTATGGAGAAATATATCCCAAGGACTTTGAGAGATAGAAATAGGGATGAGTTCTTGAGTCTGGAGCAAGGTAGAATGACGGTTAATGCATACGAGGCTAATTTCGCGCACTATCCAGATACGCCACCCAACTCTGTTTCAGTCCACAAGAACGGATCCGCCGTTTTGTGAAGGGGTTGAGGTCAGAATTGCGGATTTCAGCCTTGCAGATAGCGGCAACAACAACATCCTTCCAAGAGGTGGTAGACTTTGTGATAGAGGTGGAAGGAGTGAAGCCAGATGACTTCACCACGACATCGACATCAAAGAGGTTTCGAAGGGGAGGTGAGTTTAATGGTTCACTCTAGAGGACAGAACTCCGGAGGTCACTCAGTCGACCAATACAGTCTTCACTACAGACTGTAGTTGGGGGTCCACCTCAGAACGGTCAAACTACCCCGAGAGACCTATGCCGTTCCAGAGAGTGCTATGGATGTGGGGAGATTGGACATATTAGGAGGAATTGTCCAAAACAGAGTTACAGAGCCCCACTAGCTAGAGGTAGGGGTGGTCATGGTAGAGGCCGTTTTTCTGGAGACGTGGTGGTCGAGGTAATGGCGGTCACCAAAACGGCAGAGGTGATGGGCAAAACGGAGCCACTACTACACAACATGTAGGGGCAACGGACAGACGAATGATAGGCCCATTGTTATGCTTTCCCCCTGGGAGGTCTGAAGCGGAGGCGTCTGATGCTGTTATCACAGGTAATCTCTTGGTTTGTGATTGCATGGCATCTGTATATTTGACCCTGGCTCCACGTTTTCATATGTATCTTCCTCATTGCTAACGGTCTAAATTTACATTGTGAATTACTTGACATGCCTATTCGTTGTTTCTACTCCGGTGGGTGAGTCTGTGATAGTCGAAAAAGTGTATAGGTCTTGTTTGGTGAATTTTGTGGGGAGCAACACTTATGTAGATTTGGTTATTTTAGAAATGGGTGACTTTGATGTAATTCTGGGTATGACTTGGCTTTCTCCAAATTTTGCGATTTTGGATTGTAATGCTAAAACAGTGACGTTAGCCAAGCCTGGGGCAGATCCGTTAGTGTGGGAGGGTGACTACACTCCAATCCGGTGCGTATCATCTCCTTTATTCGTGCTCTGAAGATGGTTAGTAAGGGTTATCTAGCTTTATTGGCACATCTCAAGATGACACTACCAAGTAACCTTCGATCGAGTCGGTTTCAGTGGTCTGTGAGTTTTTGGATGTGTTCCCTGCAGATCTTCCCGGTATGCCACCAGATAGGGATATAGACTTCTGCATTGATTTGGAACCCGGTACTCGCCCATTTTCTATACCCCCGTATAGAATGGCTTCCCCCGCCGAATTAAGAGAGTAAAGGCACAACTTCAAGAGTTGTTGAGCAAAGGCTTCATTAGACCAAGTGCATCTCCTTGGGGTGCTCCGGTGCTATTTGTGAAGAAGAGGATGGGAGTTTCCGAATGTGCATAGATTACCGACAGTTGAACAAGTAACTATTAAGAAACAAGTACCCCATTCCTCGCATTGATGACTTGTTCGATCAGTTACAAGGTGCTTGTGTCTTCTCAAAGATTGACTTGAGGTCCGTTATCACCAATTGAAAATACGAGCAACGGATGTTCCAAAGACTGCTTTTTTTCGAACTAGGTATGGGCATTATGAATTTGTGTAATGTCATTTGGTCTTACGAATGCCCCTGCTGCCTTCATGAGCTTGATGAACGGGATTTTCAGCCATATTTGGACCTCTTTGTGATTGTGTTTATTGATGATATACTGATATACTCGAAGAGTAAGAAAGAGAAGCATGAGGACTTTGAAAATGGTGTTAGAATTGTTGAGAAAGAAAAAGCTTTATGCGAAATTCTCCAAGTGTGAGTTTTGGCTAGATTCAGTGTCCTTCTTGGGGCACGTGGTTTCTAAGGAAGGAGTGATGGTATATCCTTCTAAGATTGAAACAGTGAAGAATTGGGTAAGACCTACAAACGTGTCAGAATAAGGAGTTTTGGTGGGTTTAGCTACTACTACCTACTACCCAACTATACCCGCCGATCTTCAAGGGCTTCTCTCCATTGCTTCCCAATTGACGAACTTGACTAAGCAGAATGTTCCATTTGTATGTCGGATGAATGTGAGGAAAGCTTTCAGAAGCTTAAAACCTTGTTGACTACCGCACCTATCCTTACCTTGCCGTAGAGGGTAAAAACTTCATGTGTTTTTGTGATGCATCCACTCTGGGTTGGGTGCAGTGCTAATGCAAGAGAAGAATGTGATTGCTTATGCTTCAAGACAATTAAAAGTGCATGAACGTAACTATCCAACTCATGATTTGGAACTGGCCGCGGGTATATTTGCACTAAAGCAATGGAGACACTACTTGTATGGGGTTAAGTGTGAAGTCTACATGGACCATCGTAGCCTACAGTATGTATTCACTCAGAAAGACTTGAACTTGAGACAGAGGAGATGGATGGAACTACTGAAGGACTACGATATCACATCATCTCTGTATCATCCGGGGAAGGCTAATGTTTGTAGCGGATGCGTTGAGTAGAAAGGCCGGAAGCATGGAAGTCTAGCTCATTTGCAAGTTTCTAGACGCCCATTGGCTAGAGAAGTGCAGATTCTGGCTAATGACCTTATGAGGTTGGAAATAAATGAGAATGGAGGGTTGTTAGCTTGTGTAGAGGCAAATCCTCTTTTCTTGATCAGATTAAGGGGAACAGTTGATGATGAGAAACTAAGGCGAATTCGAGATAAAGTGTTGCAAGGAGAGGCTAAGAAGCAAATATCGATGGGGAAGGTGTTTTGAGTATTAAGGGAAGGGTATGTGTACCCCCATCGATGATTTGATCACCACTATTCTTACAGAAGCTCAATAGTTCCGGATATTCTATACATCCTGGTGCAACCAAGATGTATCGCGACCTAAAGCAACACTTCTGGTTGGAAGTAAATGAAGCGAGATATTGTTGAGTTTGTTGCCAAATGTCCAAACTGTCAACAAGTGAAGTATGAACACCAGAGGCCCGGAGGAACACTTCAGAGAATGCCCATTCGAATGGAAGTGGGAGAAATCGCGATGGACTTCGTGGTTGGTCTACCCAAGACCTTGGGTAAGTATGACTCTTTTGGGTGATTTCGATAGGTTAACTAAGACTGCTCACTTTTTCCTGTCAAGTGACCTACAAGCAGAGAAGTTAGCCAAATCTACATCTCAGAGATCGTTCGGTTGCATGGAGTTCCACTCTCCATCATATCAGATAGAGGTATGCAGTTACTTCTAAGTTTTGGAGAACATTGCACGCTGAATTAGGTACTAGACTGGACCTTAGTACTGCATTTCACCCTCCGACCGATGGTCAGTCTGAGCGAACGATTCAAGTGTTGGAGGACATGCTTCGTGCATGTGTGATAGAGTTTGGTGGCCATGGGATAGCTTTTACCTTTGGCGGAGTTTTCATACAATATAGCTATCACTCCAGTATTGATATGGCTCCATTTGAAGCATTGTTGGGAGGAGGTGTATATCTCCCATAGGTTGGTTTGATGCCTTGAAGTTAGACTTGGGGGACTGATCTGTTGAGAGATCTATAGAGAAGGTGAAAGCTATTCAAGAAAAGCTTTTGGCGGCTCAAAGTAGACAAAAGGAGTTGCAGACCGAAAGGTTAGAGACTTGGAGTTCATGGAAGGTGAACAAGTCTTGTTGAAGGTTTCACCCATGAAAGGGGTGTGCGGTTCGGAAAAAGGGGTAAGTTAAGTCCAAGGTACATGGACCATTTGAAGTGCTTAAGAGAATAGGGGAGGTGGCTTATGAGTTAGCCTTGCCCCCAGGGCTGTCCGGAGTGCATCCGGTGTTTCATGTATCCATGTTGAAGAGATACCACGGAGATGGAAACTACATTATCCGTTGGGATTCAGTTTTGTTGGATGAGAACTTGACTATGAAGAGGAACCGTTTGCTATATTAGATAGAGAAGTTTTCGCAAGTTGAGGTCGAGAGAGATTGCATCCATCAAAGTTTCAATGGAAGAATCGACCGGTTGAAGAGCTACTTGGGAGAAGGAGGCAGATATGCAAGAAAAATATCCACATCTGTTTACAGATTCAGGTACTCCTTTTCGCCATTGTTTTTCTTCTTTGATCGTTCGGGGACGAACGATGGGTAATTGGTATCTATTGTAACGACCTGTTTAGCGTTTTTGAAGCAGCAGAATTATTTCTGGAAAAAAACTGGCTGGAACACGAGTGTAACGACGGACCGTCGTGGTCACGACGGCCGTCGAGGGGTGTCGTTCCAGGACACTTAGAGTTCTTCAAATTGGATATTAAAATCGACTCTCTGTAAATTGTGACGGACCTGCAGGACGTTCCGTCATAATCACGACGAACCGTGGGGAGTTTCCGTTG
>JAKWJD010000199.1:0-25291 GCA_027705065.1 Solanum peruvianum
CTTTCACTTTTGGGACTTCTTTCCCTAAAGGGTTCAACCTAATTGATTTTAGAAGTATGAAATTCAAGTGGGTCTTTTCCAATATCAAAATTGATCTGTCAAATTTATTTGTTTATGGTTTCTTTGTATTTTATTTATTAAATTATGATGAATTATGACTATATTACACTACTTATTTATTAATTGGTCTAGTTTATAGAAGATGACCTATTCCCCCATAACCCTAGGTTGTGATCTTGATATCAATTATGTAATGTTGGTTCAATTTAATTGGTTATTGGTTGAATTACTACTAGGTGATGTTATTCTATCAATTATTAAAGATTAGGATAAATTATAATCCAATCATTCTAGTTCATTAGTAATTGATCTTGATTATGACTTTGACCTAAGTCTCTTATCTTAAGCTATGAAGTAGTGAAGGATTGTGATGTACAGGTTCAATTGATTTTGTTATCACGATGGCTTATTGTTGTATGATGATATTACACCCTTATGGGGTTGATTTAAGGTTTTATGGTAAGACCTTGATGATGGATCATGAAGAATACTTGACAAGTTGACACACCAGGAAATTTCCACGACTTATAGTAGATCCTTATATGACGAGTAATGAAGGTTTTGGACCTAAATAAGTATAAATATATCAAGTCCGGGGAACACCTCTAGAAGTAACATGGTGTACTTTACCTCTCGGAGATCTTATTCAAGCATATAGTCATCATTCATCGCATTTTCATAGGTAAATTAAACGGATAATTTAAAACTTTTCATAGCACATCATATGCTAGAAACATCACTTCCATTATATATAAATATAAGTCATAATACATAGTTCGACTCTATGTCTCTTTTGTCATATTAGACTCAACTTTATATAATAGATTATCAACACCACCCTTCACAACATAAAATATTTACTAAGGTATTACATCACTTTAAATAATAACTTTGAAATAAGCAGTCCTTGAATCTTAGAGACTCCTTTCCTTGAACTTGAGAAACATCAATGAAGATCTTCCCCAAATCGACATTAATTAAGCATACATAACGTACACTTTTTGTAAAAAGGTACAGAAAAATTGTTTTAGTATAAAAATTCACTAAGTATGACAAACATGTAAAAACAAGAATTTAAAAGAAATATTTTACTTCGAAATGATACATCATGCCTTCTTTTTTTAAAATTTCATAAAACTTTGATATAATAAGTATTATATAATTCACATACTTCATATAGGCGTATTAAATGGTCACAGTTCATATAAAACCCCACATTGCATTTAAGACAAATAAGTCACCACTTTACAGTAAACCCACTTTAAATTAAAATGAACTTACTTCATTTTATAGTGAACTCTTTCCTTTTAATTTATCACCTTATCATCCTAATTTAACCACTAGTAATGCTTAGTGGAATGTATAGATAATGTCCCATAACACTATAAACACTCAACCATCACTTTTAGGCCGCTAGGGATTCATGTATACAACCTTTGTTAACCCAACACATGCATTCATAGAAGTATTTCATATAATAAGATACCTAACTCATATTTGTCAAAACATACTTTAGGACAACATAGAAGGACTCATTACAAGACATATACAAGTCAAGACTTCCAACATAATCATAACAAGTCAATAGTCACAATAACATACTTGGACTTAACCACATAAGAACCACATATAACCCTACTCATAGTCCCTTCCCAAGTCTACTTGTGCAACGTACATGTGAAGCCCCATAACTTCACACACACTAAGTAAACCAAAAAAGAGACTACAAGCCTTAACATACATTTAATACATTAACAAGACAAGCATAGACAAACTCCTGCATATCAAGCAAAACTTCATCATATAGTGAATAAGAGCCATATTATGCATATATGGTAAGGACACATCATATAGACTCATACCATGCATATCATCACAACAAGTAGACAACACTATAATGTCATGCATAAGTAACATAAAACATAATCATATACATTACAACACCTTCCTAGAACTCCCTTCAAGATCTACTTGTGCAATGCATAGGTGCTGTCCCATACACCCACCTACACTAACCAACTTCCCTTAGGTTATCCTAGTTAGGGACCTAGTCATATACTTCCATTGTCCATTTTTCTTAAGGGTTACTATAGCCTTAAACGACACTAAGACCATGGGTGCTAAACATTGAATTTGGTGTTGTAGGGACTTATGGCAAAAAAAGGTGCTCTTACCTAGCAAAGGTAGAATATTAACACATGCTAGCATACTAAGTGATATAAATTGCTAGATCCTATGTGGAAAGAATAGTTATTGAACTTGGAGGTACTTGAGGAAACCCTCTTAATGCCAAATGAGTCATTATGGTTATTTACTTTTTGAATACCATCTTTATGCCTATGGTGGCATTGCGGTTATCAACCTCATGAGGATTATGGTGACCTATCTTCCTACAATAGGAAGGGACACCCCAGATCTTCAAGTTCACTAGCTGCTAGATAAGTTCCCTTCTTATAAAATAATCATTTATTTGGTTTACACAAAATTAGTCTTTGGAGAGTCATCCCTCATATGCTTAGATCATAGGTCAGATATTAGAATTCATCAACCTATATCGTATGAGAAACCCTTTCAGATGGACATAGCATATGTAATCACCTATCTAGTTTAGGGTATACTTGAGCACAACTTTCAAGGCCCCTCTATTGACTAGATCTTCATACACATGTGTGTGTATACTTATATGTGAGAAAACCTTTCACAACACACATAAATGTCACACATGTTCATATATCAATGAATAAGTGTATAGGTGTAACTATATGAGGAATCCTTACAAATAAACACCTTGAGACATTATAGACATTTGTAACATAACCATGCATTCATATTCATATACATATATAACCAAACCTAGGAACTATCCTATGAAGGCACACATGCGCAATGCATAGACAAGGTCCCATACCCTTGCCCATACCAGTACACCTATGAAGTCTTCCTACTAAAGGGATACATAACATACTTCATTAACACATACTGAACATGCATAGTAGTAGACATTAGTGCATACGAGAATTATCCTTACATTAGACACCATGAACTTATACTACTTTGATAAGCATGAATGAGGTGTGTGTGTACATTAGATCAGATGTACACATAATGGCAACAATCATAACATTAAGGCATCCATCTTAAAAATATCACAATACACATTTAATTCCCTTAAAACATACAGAACTCATATATACAGTAATATGAACTATATACCACACACCAACCATCATAGCATAAGAGGTAAGGCATATTCATCATTTAAATATAGGACTTCTAATCATGCTCAATATAACATATTCATATAGGGGTACATAGATAGGGATCATACTACACAAAAGTATTCAAACATCAACATCTATACCACACCTAGCCCTTACATAGTAGTTTGAATGTAGAGGAAGCATCATCAATATGACCTAGATCAGAAATTAGTATTGGAAACTAGGCATAATACTTAACATTGTGTGATCATCATAACAACATTTTAAAAAAACATTTTCCTTCAAGACCATGATTAATAAAATACAAAATGACAATAAGGTAAACACTGCCACTATAAGTGGACCATACCACACAATGCCATACAAGGAAGGGCAAACTTACAATTTCCTCCAAGCTTTGACCATTATTATATATTTCCATATTCAAAATAAATGCATGTATAAAAAAATAGCTAGAGGAATCATTGCATAAACGAAATCATACTTAAATTTACCATAAAATCGAGATCACATCGAAGCTACATTAGCAATCAAGAGAAATTAGCCGATTATATAGAAATCACATTCAAACAATAAAACCTTGATCCACATGGATCATTCATAAACAATTAACCATCAATATACAATTTAGACATTAGATATAAGCAATTCAACATGCTAGAATAATAATTCAATCAATACAAAGTCAAGATCACAATGCCCATAACATAGGCTCATTTGAGAAATTAAGAGAACATGGGTTCATCATGCAATTGGATTGAAATTCATATTAAAAACAGTAGGTAATCATTAATTTATCATAAATATGCTTTTGAAATCAATTTGAGAAAGAATCCATGGCTAGATTGGAAATTGAGAATTTTTGTCTTTGAATCATATTTGAAAATTCTTGATTGACTCTTTAGATAAATGGATAACTAAGGATAAAGGATCATAATACATTATTTATTGAAAAACCATGAGAAATTGAGATGAAACAATGAAAATCCACCCCACAGCTTGAACTTGACTTTTCCCTCAAATGGAGGTTTGAGAGAATTTGGAGAAGAAGAGTGATTTAGGATTTTTGATTTTCTTAATGGGTGTTGGGGTTTTGTCTTTTAAAATGGTTAAATAAGTCATAAAATCAGTTTATAACCGTCCTTTTAGTTACCAAAACACCCCCATGCTTATTGGGACTTTTATACATGTCAAAATTGACTTTAAAACGACGCAATTTGATTTTGGAGTAGGTTGCTTGTCATGGGACAGCCTCCCAATTCTGACCCAAATAATTTTTGGTACAGTGAGGTAAGAGCTAGGCGCGCATCGCACAGGTTATGTCTAAATCATTGCTTTCTTGCAGCCTTCGGTAGCCTGATATCCAATGTTTGGGTCTTGCTTGGGGCCCTTTGGGTGGTCCTCGGGGAGTCTTACCCGGACGTTTTGACCCTTAAAATTTCTATTAAGATACTAGGGTCAAGTATACTGTCTTTATTTTCAAAACTACAGATGAAAACATGGGCAATGTACAAGGACACACTAGCACATCTAAAAGGCTAAGATTCAAACCTCTTGGACATTTGACCTTCAAACTTCATGAAACATAACACATTTCTCCATAAACATCATCATAACTCATATAAGAACCTCATGAGCCCATTACACACACATAAGAAGAATAAAACACTTAAGGCCCTTTGGTTACTAGTCCTCAAACGTCTTGGTCCTCCCTTGACGTTTGACTTCCAAATCACCTTAAATGAAGTATACATTGTAATGAACCGAAACCAGACCCTTGAAGTTAGGTCCGATCTTGAATTTCAACCGGCGTACTTGATCTCTTGTAGGTATTGTATAAGCCTTTTTCATATCGTTCATCGCATAAAATTAATGAAAAAAGTAGTGCAGAATTGAAACTTTCAATAATCATTAAAATATCTTTTACAACATCTTTCATTAGAAATCATAGTAAATACTAAGCCTCAATCTCATTAAACTTAGACACGAGAATACTTATGGACGCGACCCATACTTCAAAATATTGAAATACTTATTCTATTATAATACTTTGAAATAAAAGACATCTATATATGCCCTCGAATCAATTGAGGAGTACTTCAACTTTGATTGAATGATTCTAGAATCCAATCTCTCCTTCACAATCCTTCTTACCTTTCACCTACACCTTTAGAGATAACAAAATGTATGGAGTTAGTACAAACACTTAACTAAGTATGGCATTATCCAGAAAATCATGGAAACATACATTAATTAGAAATATGCATCTTTTAATTTAATAAATATTTCATAATCATAAGAATATATTTAACATCTTATCATCACAAAAGATAACATTTAGACCATTTATCATAATTTAAAGGTCACTTACAGTAAAACCATTTCACTGTTACAGTGAAGTCCCTTTACTTTACAGTGAAGTCTCTTAGATTCACCATAGACTCCTTATAACATGAAATTCCCCCACTAACAGCTATCCTAAGACTCACTTAAGTAAGAAAAAGAGAGACCGCCTATATAACCTCTCTACGCACGCCTAAATGATCCTTAAGACCACCTATAATGAGATACACATACTTACAAATACATCAAACATGGATAATATGACATTCTCCTTTCAAAGGATATCGAAATACATACGTAATTAAATAAAGAAGATAACATCCATGATTCACCTTTTCAAGATTACCTAAATAATTCTTAAGACTACCTAAGTCTTATATCATGTCCACATAATCAACATTTTCCCTAACTAGAGTCATTTTAAGAATTATCTAGGTAAGATATGAAGTGACCATTCCTATGCACTCTTCAAACCTTACCTAGACAATCCTTAATGTAACAACCCTAAAAATGTATAAAATAAGTAATGCTTAATGTGTCAAAAATGCCTACAATTAGACCGGGTTCACATGGATTGATGCGCGTAGAAAACGACCTCTGAACCCTTGCTACGGCCAAGACAACGAACTTGGGGAATTAATTGAGCTATAAAATGTTGGGTCAAGTCATGTAGGGATCTTGAATACGAAGACTTACTCGAATGAGTCTTTACTGGACTCAAAAAGGAAAATCTTAGGTTTGGAGGGTCTAAGAGTAAAATGGGCTTTTTCCATGCTAAGGTTAGTATGGTTATTATCCTAAATATATAATTAATTGTTTAATTGATAAAGTGGAGGGGCATTTTGGGAGAGAGGGCCGAAAATTGTCTCTTGAAGTGATGTCTTGCTCCACCCGAGTTCGAACCTAGGTGGAAGCAATGAATTAATGTTGTTTTTTATTTAAGTTGTTAAATTATTGTAATTAGTTAATATTTATTATTCATTATATGATTTAAAATAAATGGGAAATAATATTTTTATTTGATAAACCCTTATTTGACTAAGTCCTAAACTAGACTCTAAAGCCTAATAAAACTACCACTCTTTCACGTCAATCTCTCAACTCTCACATTCAATCTCTCTTATTTTTCACTATTATATTTTTCAAATAACATCATGAACATTAGGTACAGCAATTTTCTTCACACATGATTAACTCACAAACAAAAATTATAAACAAACAAGTAATCAATCACGTAGGCAAATAGAAGGTTTTCCGTCTAGTTTGGTGTTGAACTTTTGGTTTAGACGTGTGTTTGGAGGATTTCTTTTGGAAGAAAGTCGAGGTTTGAACGTATAAAATGTATGGGTTCTCTTATCTCTTGGTCCCTTTCCAAAGAGACCCCTTCAGGTTCAAAATATTCAGTCCTAAAACTAGGGTTGTTCCATATTGCATGTGCCTATCACTAGCTTCCAATGATTCGTAGGTTAGGTATGATTGCTTGTAGATTTAGGTGTATGTTTTGTTTTTGTGATGAATTTGTTTATGTTCGTGTATTTGAAATCGTATGAATGACAAGCTATATGTTTTCGCAACAATGTGCATGTGTGTGCAAGAATGTGACTATGACTAGGGTCTTGGCTTGAGTCTCCAAAATGTGTAACATTATGGTTGTTATTTTAAGTGCATAAACCTATGTAAATCTTGATGTTAATAAAATAAGAAATGTGGCTGATTTAAGTAACAATATCTTTGTTAAACGAATCTTTGAAAAATGCACCCCAAAATGTGTTAAATTTTCTACGAATTACTCTATGAGTTCATGTGAAAATATTGATGAAAGTGAGGTGAAATGTGACCAAATTTCTAGCAACTTACATGTTTAGGTTAGGATAAATGTAGATGAACAAATCTTGTAATTTAACTGAGTGATAAATGAGGTGAGGTCACTAGGATTCGAACCTGCGACCTCACCCGTATAACGCCTTAAATAATATCAATGCATGATTTTGATGTTATTCTAGCATAGACTGGCTTCATAGTCAATATTCTTGTATGGATTATCATAGTAGGGTTGTGATATTTTGTTTCCCTAATGAATAATAGCTAGTCTGGGAGGGGTACAACTCGACTCGTCCTAATCTCTTGATACCAAACCATAAAGCCAATAAAATGATGTCCAAGGGGTTATTATGTCATCATGTGACTCTTAGCAATTTAGATCATGAAATTCCTTCAATGGACTCAATTCCTATAGCGAATGAGTTCCAATATGTATTTCTTAATGATTTTGCTAAAGTTCCTCCCCCTCGAGATATTTACTTTGGTATCGACTTAGAACCCGATAGTAACCAATTTAAATTACTCCATACAGGATGTCTCCAGCTGAACTCAAAGAGTAGAAGCTGCAGTTGAAAGATCTCACTGATAAGGGTTTCATTCAATGGAGTATATCCCCTTGGGGCACTCCAGTGTTGTTTGTGAAAAAGAAATATGGAACCCTAAGAATGTGTATCAATTAGCGGCAGCTCAACAAAGTAACTATCAAGAATAAGTATCCACTTCATAGGATAGATGATTGTTCGACTAACTCCAAGGGTCTACTTTCTTCTAGAAGATTGATATTCATTCAGGGTACCATCATATTAGGGTTAGGGATTAAGATGCTCGATAGATAGTCTTTCGTCCCCATTATGGTCTTAGGAGTTTCTAGTTATGTCATTTGGTCTCACGAATACACGTAATGCATTTATGGATCTCATGAAGAGAGTCTTTTATGAATACCATGAAACCATTTTCATAGTATTAATTGATGACATTCTCAACTACTCTAAGACAAGGAAGAGCATGATGATCTTTTGAGAGTAACCTTACAAGTACTTAGATAACATCATATGTATGCCCAATTAAGAAAGTGTGAATTCTCGCTAAGATCAGTGACCTTTCTGGGCCATGTTGTGTCCGATAAAGGTGTGGAGGTAGATCCCAAGAAGACTGAGGTAATTAGAAACTTGCCAAAACCTCTAAATCGCACAGTTATCCCAGCTTCTTGGGATTGGCTTGTTAAAATCACAGGTTTGTGGAGGGGTTCTCTTGAATTGTTGCTCCACTCACAGCTTTGACAAAGAAGAAAGTCAAGTTTGAATGGGCGGAGACTTTTGAGAAGAGTTTCCAAGAGCTCAAGGAAAAACTCACTTCAGCCCCGGTACTTTTTTTGCCTAAGTGTAGTTATAATTACACTATTTATTGTGATTGATATAGGGTTGGTTTGGTTTGTGTTATTATGCAGGTGTTAAGGTGATAGCTTATGCATCTAGACAACTAAAGGTTCATGCAAAAAGTTATCCCACTCATGACCTAGAGTTGGCAGTTGTGGTGTTTGCATAGAAATTGTGGAGGCACTAATTGTATGGAGTGCATGTGGATGTGTTCAAAGACCATAAGAGTCTCCAATACATGTATATATAGAGAGAGTTGAATCTACATCGACGAACATGGTTGGAGTTGTTGAAGGACTATGACATGAACGTTCACTTCCCTCCAGGTAAATCTAATGTTGTAACTATCGATTTGAGTAGGATGAGCATGGGTAGTACACCCCACGTTGAAGATGGGAAGAAGGAGTTGGTGAAAGATGTACATAGACTGGGCAGTCTTGGTGTGCTGTTAGTTGTCTCTACTAGTGAGGCAGTTTTAGTTTATCCTAGTTCAAAAATCATCCTTAGTAGTTGAACTCAAGGAGGGTCAGCATCTTGATCCTGTGTTGATGGAGTTGAAGGACTAAGTGTTGATTATGATTAATGAGTTTTTTGTTGTGGGATATGACGGTATACATAGGTACCAGGGCAGGCTGTGTGTACCTGATGTGGATGATTTGCAACCAGGATCATTGTAGAGGCCCATGGTTCCAAGTATTACATACATCCAGGTTCCACAAGGATGTATCATGATCTTAAACCAATCTATTGGTGGGATGTCATGAAGAAGGACATCGCACATTATGTGGACAAGTTTCCTAATTTACAATAGTTAAGGCAGAACACCTTAAACCTTGCGGACTTACTCAAAATGTTGAGGTTCCGACTTGGAAATGGGAGGCCATTAATATGGACTTTGTGGTTGGTCTTCCGAGGACTAGGAGACAATTTGACTCCATATGGGTTATTGTGGACAGGATTACTAAGTCTTCCAACTTTATCCCTGTGAAGTATATTTATTGAGACGAGGATTATGAGAAACTCTACATTGATGATATTGTGAGATGGCATAGGATTTCTTTATCCATCATTTGAGATAGAAAAGCTCAGTTCACTTCACATATCTGAAGATCTTTCAAAAAGAGCTTAGACACGCAGCTAACGCTTAGTAGTGCCTTTCATTCTCAGACTGATGGACAGGCTGAGCGCACTATTCAGACATTGGAGGATATTTAGAGCCTATGTGATTTACTTAAGAGGTATCTGGGATGACCATGTGACTTTGAAAGAGTTCTCGTATTATAATAGTTATCACTCCAGCATTGGGATGGCACCATTTGAGGCACTTTATAATAAGAGGTGTAGATCTCCAGTTAGGTTGTTCGAGGATGGAGAGTCATCCATTTTGGGTCCAGATATCACTCATGAGGCCTTCGAGAATGTCAGGGTGATGTGGTTTGGCATAAGTCATATGCAAATAACAGAAAATGGCCCTTAGAGTTTGATGTTTGTGAACAGGTCTATTTGAAGATAACACCTATGAAGGGGGTGATGTGGTTTGGCAGGAAGGGGAAGTTGAGTCCGAGGTATGTGGGGCCATATGGGATCCTACAACGTGTGGGTGAGGTGGCATATGAGTTGGCATTACCTGCGGAATTAGCTTCTATCCATCTATACTTTCATGTTTCTATGTTAAACAAGTGCCTAGGTGATCCAGTATTGATTCTACCAGTTGAAGGTTTGGGAGCGATGAAGACTTGTCCTATGAGGCGGTACTATTGAAATCTTAGACAGACAGGGAACGCACTGAGGAACAAAGAGATTGCCACAGTGAAGGTATTATGGAGGAATCATCTTGTTGAGGGGGATACGTGGGAGTCCGAGGTCGATATGATATCCCGCTACCGTCATTTTTCAGCTCTTCAGGTTAAACTTTCTACTCTTACATCTAAGTTTCCTTATATCTTTATTCATTGTTGCTAGTGCTTGAATGTGCATACTGATTAAGTTATATTATGACTGGCATTATGCTAGATAGTACTGGTGTCGTTCGAGGATGAATGTTCCTAAGGGGGGGGGGGAATGTAGCAACCCTAAAAATATATAAGAAATGTAATGCTTAATGTGTCTAGAATGCCTACTATTAGACCCGGTTCACACGGATTGATGCACGTAGAACCAGACCTCGAACCCTTTCTATGGCCAAGCAACTAACTTGGGGAGTTATTTGAGTTAGAAAAGGTTGGGTCCAGCCATGTAGGGCTCTCGAATACAATGATTTACTCGAATGAGTCTTTACCGGACTTAAAAAGGGAAAATCTTAGGTTTGGAGTGTCTAAGGGTTAAATGGTCTTTTTCCAGGCTAAGGGTAGTATCATGATTACCTAAATTTATAATTTATGATTTTATTAATAAAGTATAGGGGCATTTTTGGGAGAGGGGGCAAAAAATTGCTCTTGAAATGAAGTCTTGCTCCACCACGGTTCGAACCTAGGTGGAAGCAATGAATTAAATTTTTTTTATTTAAGTTGTTAAATTAATGTAATTAATTAATATTTATTATTCATTAGCTGATTTAAAATAAAAGGTAAATCAGATTTTATTTAATAAAACCTTATTTGACTAAGTCCTAACTAGACTCCTAAGGCTAATAAAACTCCCACTCTTTCACGTCTATTTCTCAACTCTCACGTTCAATCTCTCTTGTTTTTCACGATTCTCTCTGCTAAATAACTTTAATAACCGTAGGTAAACC
The DNA here is from genome assembly GCA_027705065.1 of Solanum peruvianum. Classification (NCBI taxonomy): domain Eukaryota; kingdom Viridiplantae; phylum Streptophyta; class Magnoliopsida; order Solanales; family Solanaceae; genus Solanum; species Solanum peruvianum. Next base: position 11,556 of record JAKWJD010000199.1, read on the forward strand.
AAAGTTCTTCACACTTTACAAACTCACAAACGAAAATTATAAACAAACAACTGTTAAATCACGTAGGCAAAGAGAAGGTTTTCCGTCAAGTTTGGTGTTCAACTTTTGGTGTTGGACGTGTGTTTCGAGAATTTCATGGGCATCAAGTCGAGGTTTGAACGTAAAAAATGTATGGGTTCTCGTCTCTGTTGGTCCCTTTCCCAAGAGATCTTTTAAGGTTCATATTATTCAGTCCGAAAATAGGGTTGTTCCCCGATGCATGTCCCTGTCACTAGCTCACAATGATTCGTAGGTTGGGTATGATTGATGGTAGACTTATGTGTATGTTGTGTTTTCGTGATGAATATGTTTATGTTTGTGCATTTGAAATTGTATGAATGACAACCTGTGTGTTTTCGCAACTATGTGCATGTGTGTGCAAGAATGTGACTATGACTAGGGTCTCGACTTGGAGTATACATAATGAATAAGCCCTTTTAGTATCGTTCATTGCATATACATAATGAATAGTAGTGAGGAATTAAACTATTTTACAAAACATTAGAATATCTTTAATAACATCTTTCATTACAAATCATAGGAAATACTACGTCTCAATTTCATCTAACATAGACACGAGAATAATTTGGGACCCGACCCATACTTCAATATTTAAAAATACTTAGTGTATTACAACACTTTGAAATAAAAGACATAAAACACATCTATATATGCCCTCGAATCAATTGAGTATATACTTCAACTTTTCTTGAATGATTCTAGAATCCAAGTTCTCCTTCACGATCCTTCTCACCTCTCACCTACACCTTTGGAGATAACAAAATGTATGGAGTTAGTTCAAATACTTGTACTAAGTATGGCATTATGCATAAAATCATGACAACGAATATTTATTAGAAATATGCATCTAATTAATTTAAAAATCATATCATACTCATAAGAACAATATTTAACAAATTATAAGCACAAAAGATAACATTTCCACCATATATCACAATTTAAAGGTCATTTTATAGTGAACCCATTTTACTATTATAAAGAAGTCCCTTAGCTTCACCATAGAATCTTTAATAGATGCAACTCCCCCACTTAGAGCTATCCTAAGACTCACTTAAGTAAGACAAAGAGAGTCCGCCCATACAACCTCTCTAGGCACACTAAATGATCCTTAATACCACCTACAATGAGATACACATACTAACAAATACATCAATCATAGATATATAATATTCTCCTTCCAAAGGATATCAAAAGACTAACTTAAAAAATCACAAAGATAACGACCATGATTGACTTTTTAAAGATAACCTAAATATTCCTCAAGACTAACTAAGTCTTAGATGATGTACACATAATTAATATCTTCCCTAACTAGAGTCATTCATGAGACTTATCTAGGTAAGATACAAAGTGACCATTCCTATGCCCCCCTTAACCTTAACTAGACAACCCTTAATTTACTCTTGGTAAGTAATTATTCATTTGACATACTTTATTAAATTTATTCATTACATTCATTAGTTTGTTTAATAGTCATTAATCACATAAAGACAGTCAAATAAATGTCTTGTACAAGACCTAGGGACTCTAACTAACACCTTCAAAGTCTATTGTGTAATATCTAGATAGCGTCCCATACGACCACCTAAACTTCATAAAACTTCTGTAATGCTAGTAGGTATCCCATATGATGAGAATACACAATAACCAACATACACCATGATAGCTAGACATGGAATCTGGTGTTGTAAATTACTCCGATGAGGGTGTTCTACTTGCCAATAGTAGAACTTCACACATCCCATGTAGCACATGGTTAAGGAATAGGAAGGGCATGATTTGTGCTCTAGTCTCAATCGTTAACTAGGACTACTTCTCCTAAGATAGTTACTCGGTGCTAGCCTTTGTTCTCATATATTAAATTGCAAAGGTTCATATAAATGGTTTTCATATCAAGTTCATAACTCAATCACATTTACCCTACCAAAGAGGTCAACTAGGCTACCTTACAATGGCGACAAGAAGCTCAGAATGAATTCCCTAGGGATTGATATGATACAAATCCACCAAACCAACAATAAGTATATCATTCCTTTACATGAAGGATACACTGATGGCTTTTGACTTCAATATTCATAACCTTACCACTAGATTCAAGGTTTCACATAAAGGACCTTGTTAGCATCATTTAAGGTTTCATGTCATTCATACATACAAGAATAAGAGGAGTTATCATCCTATGTCAAGACATCTCATATTCACATTTGTACATGCATAGTAAGGGACACAAGTCAACCAAGACAAGACAAAACATATTCGCTTGAACACATATCAAATGTCATTCTATATTCTCATAGAGTAACCATTGTCATATTTAAGTAATTCTATATACTACCCTATCATAATCAATATGACCATCATAGACTCTATAGTCAAGTAGGAATAACCATGCATCAACCCTAAGACAATAAACATAAAGTAATAGTCGTAGTCTAACATCATCATCTAATTAGCATCAATAGATTAACACATATACTTTAACATACTTATCATGTATATAGACATTATCTAACTTCACATAATCGAATACAAAAACCATCATAATAATTCAAGTAGTGTCGACAAGGCCATGATCATCATATTACGTAAAGTAACGCCGAGAATGCCACATCAATTGCAAGTAATGCACATAACACCGCCACCATAACTGGACCATAGCAATCACAAATTAATTGAAGTATAATTAACATAAAATAAAGGGAATTAGGTCAGCGTACCACCACTCAATAATCAACACTTCAATCTAATGCTAAACCATCAAATTCAATAGCCAATAGCATAAGACCCTTACCCATGACCATGAATATCAATTCAATATAAAAACTATGATACTCAATAAACTAGTTCAATTCAATATATATTGATCTATATAATACAAATTAGATATCAATTCTATACATTTATTACATCAATCAATAACACATAGAAAACTACACTAAAATTCATAAGTATTTGATCAATATTACTTAACTCATAAAGTAGTTAAAAATAAGGGTTCATCAATTACATGGGTTCATTGGTTAGTTGATTTAAAGTCATATAACTAATAACAATTCAATCAATATACAATGCTTTAAAACCTTTACTGCAAGAATCCATAGATAGATCATGAAATTGGACAATTCATCTTCCAAAACATTAGAAAACATCTTTAAATGTTGAGCTCGTTGATGAATAGAATCGAAAGGATCAAAAACCATACTTCAATGAACATAATTATTCAAATTGATTATTAACATCCACTCAATTATTCAATCCAAGCCTTTCCTTGAGTTTTGGGTCCAATAGAGTTCTACGGAATCTCCAAGGGAATTTGGGTTTTTCATTTTAATGAATGAAATCTTCCAAGTGTTTTAGGCTTTAAAAAATAATTAAAATATACAAAAGGCCCTTTAGAAAACACCCTTTCTCTTAGTTGGACTTGGGGTATCACAAAAAGAACCTAGACCCTAGACGTGACTTGCGTCATTGACCTCTCAGAGGTCGTAGACATACGTCATCGTTACTTCATCAAGGTTAATTGAGTGCAAATTTTGAAATTTTTGTTACTTAACATTCATATAAGACATTCTACTAAAACTCATAAACTTTCACAATAAACCTTCTAATATTAAGATCATCAAATAAAAGAAACTGTTTAATACTGCATTAAGTGTATACTTAGCAAGATAGCACCAATACAATGTCTTAAATAAGATGACAAAGTAATGCTAGTGGAACATACTCCTTTAAATCAAATCTACATCTAAGCTAGAATATAATGGGAAAGCATCCTCGAAATCATGCGGCCCTACCAAGTCTGGATGAATGCTCCACGTACGGATAGATGCAACGTCGTATCGTAATCTTTAGTGTACGCTTGGGCTTGCACCTAAAAGCATAGAGTTGTATGGGATTAGTACACACTTGTACTAAGTATCGGTATATGCAAGCACACACAAAGGACATGCATCATTAGGAAGATCTCTCTCCTAACGATATGAATTATGGAAAGTCAAGTAAGTGGACTTGCCAAAATGGGATTAGGAAAGTCATGCTATGAGAGTAACATGCATAATCATACTTATCACTTTGTAAACAACACATCACATATTGCACATATCATATCACATAGTTCATATCATTCTTTCATATGCCATGAGACCTTGAAATCATGCACATGACATCAGGTATTCCCAAAATGAGGGCTCAATATATGGGACCTCAATTAGGGAGCCTTATTTATCAAACACAGAGTCTGCTTCATTATTTCCTACGTACTTCATTTTCATTATTTCATATACTAATGCAATTTTAAGACTCTCGATGGTTCGCAGTGCAATTACAAAGATAACTGACCTCTTGATAATCCTATCCTAACACCTTTGGTATCGTTCATTTCATTATGTGTATTGTTTGAGGCTGGCCTTATTCTTTCTTTGGAAACATTAACTTTAACCGACATAGATCATGTGAGCAACATGAAATCCATTGTGTAATCCCCCACCGAAAAGAGGTGGAATCACCGGCAAAAGTGAACAAAAATATGCTAGCATATATAGGGAATTGAACCCTGCTAGATCCCTATATTTGCAGTATAGGCTCAAAGACTAGGATATATAAGGAGACCCTTACCCGATATGTCGTACAGTCTCATCTCATGAGAGTTACCTGAACCTCCGCTCATAGCTAGTCTATCGGTGCTCAGTATAAAATTTTAATTACATTCAACTCATACATCATGGAAGTTTTCTTCTAGCATGAGGACATCATAACTTAGTAGATGATTTCTCATCTCATCATTAGTATTAAGTATGCATTAACTCCAATACTTTCATTAGATTTTTCAGAGAGACTGGTCTCTTCATTAGCTTTACACTCTCATAGGTGAGTATGTTTTGGTAACATTTACTTAGGCTCATTTCGTATTGCTATTTCTTTCACATTATCCTCTATCATATTTTAACCTCATTCATTAACTTTAACACATTTGCTTCTCGTAATTACACACCCCTTCACGTGAATGTTTATTTCATCATATGCAAATGCACTTGGCCATTTAGTGTGTTTCACAATCTTAATCAAGCCTTCTATGGTTTCATCATTTTATCACATACATCTTAGGTTCACTTACTTTTAAACGTATGCTAGACTTATGAATCCATATATAAAAGCAATGAGGCTTTATTCATAGTATGTCTAAGTTATTCAAGTTTACCAAAGATTATGTGGTACAAGACTTATGCATCTTGTAGATATTCAAAGATATTCATTTCCATCTTTAAAGGAAGCATTCATTAAATATTTGTTTATGTGTGAATTATGTTTCAATACGGAATTGGGCAAGGGAACCCGATTTTGAATCCCTTGGACAACACTTAATCTTATTTTAAACTTGATTATTGCACTTTTAACATTTGTGGGACCCTAGTTCGATCCCCATCAACCCCATAATATTTCCTTTATGTTTCTCCTCTCTTTTTTCATTTAAGTCAAGGAGGTTGTCGGTTCAATTCCCGACAACCTCATTATTTTTCTTTTAATTTATCTCTAAACTTTGTCATATAACCAAGAGGTTGTGTATTCAATCACCACTCTCCACATTTATTTCTCCTTTATTTTTCTCCTAACTCTCTCATCAATTTAAGAGGTTGTGGGTTCAATCAGCACTCACCACATCTATTTTTCCTTGCATTTTTCTCATGAAAATTTAATGAAATTTTTATTTTGTGAGGTCATGGGTTCAATACTAATCACCTCACATTTTAAAATTTTTTAACGAAGTTCCTTTCTTTAAAATTTGGCCGAGACTACAATTTCCATCTTGCTTGATATTGTAGTCTCCTCAAATCCATTGTCTTAATCTTTTGTTGATTTTATTTGTAACTTTCATGTAATGATGTCTGGGTTCAATCCCTAGTTATTTCACTTATTTTATATTCATTCTTCATTGCATTTTATACAACTTTGATTGGCCGAAGCCAACCTACCAAATGCTGGAAATTTGATAACTATTTTCAGCTCCCGGTTATAATAATTGGTTCATTAGATCTTAGGACGTTTCATGAATCATTTGGTGAATCCTTAAGTATATTTTTTCATGGTTATATTCAGCCAAGAATCACCATCAAATCCAAAAACATTACACCACTTTTGCACAGTATGATTTACAAAAAAATTTGCACAAACATCACTTTTCACATACTTTCAGTTGGCATAAATTATCATGCTTACAATTCCAAACACATTATCATGAAAATTACACTTTATACTTAAAATACCAGCAAACATACAAACAACATGATCTTTGAACTATTACAGATTGATATTAGAATGTAACGACCTGTTTAGTCGTTTTTGAGCAGCAGAATTATTTCTGGAAAAACTGGCTGGAACAACGAGTGTCACGACGGACCGTCGTGGTCACGACGGCCCGTCGAGGGGGTGTCGTTCCAGGACACTTAGAGTTCTTCAAATTGGATATTAAAATCGACTCTCTGTAAATTGTGACGGACCTGCAGGACGTTCCGTCATAATCACGACGAACCGTGGGGAGTTTCCGTTGCAAAATACTTCAACGTTTGAGAATTTGGTTCGAAAAACGAGTTTCTGACCGCAGGATGGAGGTGCAGGACGGACCGTCACAGGGTGACGGGCCGTCGCAGACCACCTGAAAACTGGGAGGAGGCGACGACCACCGTGACGGACCGTCGCAGGCACGACGGCCCGTCACAGGTTGCGCAGTCCCAGGCAGTTTAGGATTTCTCCACACGTTTTTAAGGGTCGTTTTTGACTATTCTTTCCTGAATTATAAAGATTGAGGGTTAACATTAATAAGTCTAATTACTTAGGGTTAAAAGGGGTAACCTTAAGTGAATTAGTGGGGTTTTTGTCCTTTTTCACACTTAATTATATGATTAATTAGGGTAAAGAAAGAGGGTTTGAACATAAGAAAACAAAACAGAAGAACAAGAGAGAAAGAAAGGGGAGATCGAACGAGAGAGGAGAAGCAAAGAGGAATAACAAAGCTTGGGAATTTCTTGTTGATTTCAATTCTTCGGTGGAGGTAGGTTTGGTTATTTTCATGCTACTTGTAGTAAACTCTTAATAGTGAATGATATGTGTTTGATAGCATTGTAACCCTACTATATGCTTAAATTGTATGCTTGCATGATTATGATTATGTGATTTTGATAAAACAAGCATGATGAAGCTATTGAATCCCAAATCTTGAAAGAAGCTTTAATCTATGATATTAATGACGATGCCTTGGTATAAAAGAAGGCTTGATGAATTAAAGTAATGGGATTGATGATGCCTTGGTATAGAGAAGGCTTGATGAATGAATAGAATGATGTTAGTGGATCGGAGTGTCACGTTCCGACACATAGTATTAGTGGATCGGAGTGTCACGTTCCGACACATAGAATTAGTGGGACGGGTGTCACGAACCGACACGTAGAATTAGGGGATCGGAGTGTCACGTACCGACACATATAGGGGATCGGAGTGTCACGTTCCGACACACATAGGGGATCGGAGTGTCACGTTCCGACACATATAGGGGATCGGAGTGTCACGTACCGACACATAGTGGTAGGGGATCGGAGTGTCACGTACCGACACAAGAGGAAGAAAGATAATGAATCTTGAAAGAAGATAAATATACTCAATCTAATGAACTTAATTCCCAAATGAGTATGGTATTGAGGCTTGAGCCCTCATGGATGAACTTGATGGTATTTATTGACGATTATAATACTTGTTGTTGCTACATGTTGAGTATTGTAGTTGATTTACATTATTATTGATATATACTGTTCCCTATTTTGAGTTGGCCGATGATATCTACTCAGTACTTGTGGTTGTACTGACCCCCTACTTTTATGTTTTCTTCTTTGTTATTTGTGTAATGCAGCAAACGTTCCGTCAACTTCAACTCAACAGTAGATCTAGCCAATCTTGACTTCATCGGAAATTCAGGGTGAGCTAATGCGTCTAGCTTGGACTGGGTCTTCTTCTTCAAGTCTTGATGCCTTGAACTTCCGGCATGGACTAGCTTTTAGTTATTTTTGTTCTTAGACATTCCTAGTTTAGTAATTTGATATAGATGTTCTTGTGATGATGACTTCCAGATTTTGGGAATAATAATAATAGTTTTGAGTTGTTTTATTAACGAGTTTATGTCTTCCGCATTTCTTTGTTTGATATTGTATTAAAATGTTAAGGGTTAGATTGGTTGGTTCGCTCACATAGGAGGGTAAATGTGGGTGCCAGTCGCGTCCCCGATTTGGGTCGTGACGGTGCCAGTCGCGTCTCCGATTTGGGTCGTGACAAACTTGGTATCAAAGCATTAGGTTCGTTGGTCTCATCACACAAGAACAGGTCTAGTAGAGTCTTAAGGAACGGTAGGGGGACGCCTTTACTTTTCCTTGAGAGGCTATAAGACTTTAGGAAAATTCCATTCTTTCATTCTTTCTTTCGTGCTACTACTTGAGTCTAATTGGTATCTAGGTGATACAAATTGGTATCTGACCATCTTCACTCTATTTCGCAGATGGTTAGAACTAGAGCAACGACCGCACCAGCAGCGACAATGGAAAGACATGAAACTACTGAGCCAGCCACTGGGGCTGTGGCTCGAGGAGGAACAGCGGCAAGAGGCCGTGGAAAGGTCGTGGGAGGACGTCCTCTAGAGGAAGAGGACGAGCCCTAGCCCATCTGATACTAGGGCGGTGACTCCTCCACCGACTGAGGATGTAGTAAGAGAGGGTGAGGAAGGGGAAACCGAACAAGGGCGGAATGAATGAAATGCCACCCCAACCTACCCCAGAGATGATCAACCAAGTACTTGCTTATCTTAGCGGGTTGTCTGATCAGGGTCAAGCACCTCCAGTGGTGTCTGCACCAACACCTTCCGGTTTCAGAGATACGACATGCGGCTACTATGGCTCCCCGCATGGATGCAACATTGGGAATAGGCACATTCCACGTCTGACTACTGGGCCTATTATGACAAACGATCACACGAACTTTTTAGTAAGTTTTGAAATTGAACCTCCAGTCTCAAGGGTGCCGAATCTGAGGATGCTTATGATTTTCTGGTGATTGTCATGAGCTACTACACAAGATGGGGATAGTAGAGAGGTTTGGTGTCGAGTTCGTGAGCTATCAGTTCCAAGGTAACGCCAAAATGTGGCGTTCACATGTTGAGTGTCAACCAACAGAGGCACCACCTATGACTTGGGAATCATTCTCTACCTATTTATGGAGAAATATATCCCAAGGACTTTGAGAGATAGAAATAGGGATGAGTTCTTGAGTCTGGAGCAAGGTAGAATGACGGTTAATGCATACGAGGCTAATTTCGCGCACTATCCAGATACGCCACCCAACTCTGTTTCAGTCCACAAGAACGGATCCGCCGTTTTGTGAAGGGGTTGAGGTCAGAATTGCGGATTTCAGCCTTGCAGATAGCGGCAACAACAACATCCTTCCAAGAGGTGGTAGACTTTGTGATAGAGGTGGAAGGAGTGAAGCCAGATGACTTCACCACGACATCGACATCAAAGAGGTTTCGAAGGGGAGGTGAGTTTAATGGTTCACTCTAGAGGACAGAACTCCGGAGGTCACTCAGTCGACCAATACAGTCTTCACTACAGACTGTAGTTGGGGGTCCACCTCAGAACGGTCAAACTACCCCGAGAGACCTATGCCGTTCCAGAGAGTGCTATGGATGTGGGGAGATTGGACATATTAGGAGGAATTGTCCAAAACAGAGTTACAGAGCCCCACTAGCTAGAGGTAGGGGTGGTCATGGTAGAGGCCGTTTTTCTGGAGACGTGGTGGTCGAGGTAATGGCGGTCACCAAAACGGCAGAGGTGATGGGCAAAACGGAGCCACTACTACACAACATGTAGGGGCAACGGACAGACGAATGATAGGCCCATTGTTATGCTTTCCCCCTGGGAGGTCTGAAGCGGAGGCGTCTGATGCTGTTATCACAGGTAATCTCTTGGTTTGTGATTGCATGGCATCTGTATATTTGACCCTGGCTCCACGTTTTCATATGTATCTTCCTCATTGCTAACGGTCTAAATTTACATTGTGAATTACTTGACATGCCTATTCGTTGTTTCTACTCCGGTGGGTGAGTCTGTGATAGTCGAAAAAGTGTATAGGTCTTGTTTGGTGAATTTTGTGGGGAGCAACACTTATGTAGATTTGGTTATTTTAGAAATGGGTGACTTTGATGTAATTCTGGGTATGACTTGGCTTTCTCCAAATTTTGCGATTTTGGATTGTAATGCTAAAACAGTGACGTTAGCCAAGCCTGGGGCAGATCCGTTAGTGTGGGAGGGTGACTACACTCCAATCCGGTGCGTATCATCTCCTTTATTCGTGCTCTGAAGATGGTTAGTAAGGGTTATCTAGCTTTATTGGCACATCTCAAGATGACACTACCAAGTAACCTTCGATCGAGTCGGTTTCAGTGGTCTGTGAGTTTTTGGATGTGTTCCCTGCAGATCTTCCCGGTATGCCACCAGATAGGGATATAGACTTCTGCATTGATTTGGAACCCGGTACTCGCCCATTTTCTATACCCCCGTATAGAATGGCTTCCCCCGCCGAATTAAGAGAGTAAAGGCACAACTTCAAGAGTTGTTGAGCAAAGGCTTCATTAGACCAAGTGCATCTCCTTGGGGTGCTCCGGTGCTATTTGTGAAGAAGAGGATGGGAGTTTCCGAATGTGCATAGATTACCGACAGTTGAACAAGTAACTATTAAGAAACAAGTACCCCATTCCTCGCATTGATGACTTGTTCGATCAGTTACAAGGTGCTTGTGTCTTCTCAAAGATTGACTTGAGGTCCGTTATCACCAATTGAAAATACGAGCAACGGATGTTCCAAAGACTGCTTTTTTTCGAACTAGGTATGGGCATTATGAATTTGTGTAATGTCATTTGGTCTTACGAATGCCCCTGCTGCCTTCATGAGCTTGATGAACGGGATTTTCAGCCATATTTGGACCTCTTTGTGATTGTGTTTATTGATGATATACTGATATACTCGAAGAGTAAGAAAGAGAAGCATGAGGACTTTGAAAATGGTGTTAGAATTGTTGAGAAAGAAAAAGCTTTATGCGAAATTCTCCAAGTGTGAGTTTTGGCTAGATTCAGTGTCCTTCTTGGGGCACGTGGTTTCTAAGGAAGGAGTGATGGTATATCCTTCTAAGATTGAAACAGTGAAGAATTGGGTAAGACCTACAAACGTGTCAGAATAAGGAGTTTTGGTGGGTTTAGCTACTACTACCTACTACCCAACTATACCCGCCGATCTTCAAGGGCTTCTCTCCATTGCTTCCCAATTGACGAACTTGACTAAGCAGAATGTTCCATTTGTATGTCGGATGAATGTGAGGAAAGCTTTCAGAAGCTTAAAACCTTGTTGACTACCGCACCTATCCTTACCTTGCCGTAGAGGGTAAAAACTTCATGTGTTTTTGTGATGCATCCACTCTGGGTTGGGTGCAGTGCTAATGCAAGAGAAGAATGTGATTGCTTATGCTTCAAGACAATTAAAAGTGCATGAACGTAACTATCCAACTCATGATTTGGAACTGGCCGCGGGTATATTTGCACTAAAGCAATGGAGACACTACTTGTATGGGGTTAAGTGTGAAGTCTACATGGACCATCGTAGCCTACAGTATGTATTCACTCAGAAAGACTTGAACTTGAGACAGAGGAGATGGATGGAACTACTGAAGGACTACGATATCACATCATCTCTGTATCATCCGGGGAAGGCTAATGTTTGTAGCGGATGCGTTGAGTAGAAAGGCCGGAAGCATGGAAGTCTAGCTCATTTGCAAGTTTCTAGACGCCCATTGGCTAGAGAAGTGCAGATTCTGGCTAATGACCTTATGAGGTTGGAAATAAATGAGAATGGAGGGTTGTTAGCTTGTGTAGAGGCAAATCCTCTTTTCTTGATCAGATTAAGGGGAACAGTTGATGATGAGAAACTAAGGCGAATTCGAGATAAAGTGTTGCAAGGAGAGGCTAAGAAGCAAATATCGATGGGGAAGGTGTTTTGAGTATTAAGGGAAGGGTATGTGTACCCCCATCGATGATTTGATCACCACTATTCTTACAGAAGCTCAATAGTTCCGGATATTCTATACATCCTGGTGCAACCAAGATGTATCGCGACCTAAAGCAACACTTCTGGTTGGAAGTAAATGAAGCGAGATATTGTTGAGTTTGTTGCCAAATGTCCAAACTGTCAACAAGTGAAGTATGAACACCAGAGGCCCGGAGGAACACTTCAGAGAATGCCCATTCGAATGGAAGTGGGAGAAATCGCGATGGACTTCGTGGTTGGTCTACCCAAGACCTTGGGTAAGTATGACTCTTTTGGGTGATTTCGATAGGTTAACTAAGACTGCTCACTTTTTCCTGTCAAGTGACCTACAAGCAGAGAAGTTAGCCAAATCTACATCTCAGAGATCGTTCGGTTGCATGGAGTTCCACTCTCCATCATATCAGATAGAGGTATGCAGTTACTTCTAAGTTTTGGAGAACATTGCACGCTGAATTAGGTACTAGACTGGACCTTAGTACTGCATTTCACCCTCCGACCGATGGTCAGTCTGAGCGAACGATTCAAGTGTTGGAGGACATGCTTCGTGCATGTGTGATAGAGTTTGGTGGCCATGGGATAGCTTTTACCTTTGGCGGAGTTTTCATACAATATAGCTATCACTCCAGTATTGATATGGCTCCATTTGAAGCATTGTTGGGAGGAGGTGTATATCTCCCATAGGTTGGTTTGATGCCTTGAAGTTAGACTTGGGGGACTGATCTGTTGAGAGATCTATAGAGAAGGTGAAAGCTATTCAAGAAAAGCTTTTGGCGGCTCAAAGTAGACAAAAGGAGTTGCAGACCGAAAGGTTAGAGACTTGGAGTTCATGGAAGGTGAACAAGTCTTGTTGAAGGTTTCACCCATGAAAGGGGTGTGCGGTTCGGAAAAAGGGGTAAGTTAAGTCCAAGGTACATGGACCATTTGAAGTGCTTAAGAGAATAGGGGAGGTGGCTTATGAGTTAGCCTTGCCCCCAGGGCTGTCCGGAGTGCATCCGGTGTTTCATGTATCCATGTTGAAGAGATACCACGGAGATGGAAACTACATTATCCGTTGGGATTCAGTTTTGTTGGATGAGAACTTGACTATGAAGAGGAACCGTTTGCTATATTAGATAGAGAAGTTTTCGCAAGTTGAGGTCGAGAGAGATTGCATCCATCAAAGTTTCAATGGAAGAATCGACCGGTTGAAGAGCTACTTGGGAGAAGGAGGCAGATATGCAAGAAAAATATCCACATCTGTTTACAGATTCAGGTACTCCTTTTCGCCATTGTTTTTCTTCTTTGATCGTTCGGGGACGAACGATGGGTAATTGGTATCTATTGTAACGACCTGTTTAGCGTTTTTGAAGCAGCAGAATTATTTCTGGAAAAAAACTGGCTGGAACACGAGTGTAACGACGGACCGTCGTGGTCACGACGGCCGTCGAGGGGTGTCGTTCCAGGACACTTAGAGTTCTTCAAATTGGATATTAAAATCGACTCTCTGTAAATTGTGACGGACCTGCAGGACGTTCCGTCATAATCACGACGAACCGTGGGGAGTTTCCGTTG
>JAKWJD010000200.1:0-25077 GCA_027705065.1 Solanum peruvianum
TAGATAGAATAGAACGATATCAAAAGAAATCTTAAATTTTTAGTTGTTTAAATATTTAGATGTTATGAATATGAAAAGATGAGAGTTATGATATTAAGAGTATAAAAGTTGAATAAGTAATTAACAAATTAAAATTAATAAAATGAAGAATATGAAAAAGAAAAATTAAAATTAGCAACCATATAGAAAGAAACAACAAAGTTCTATCACGTAATAGCGTTAATGAATTTAAATTTGTGAAGATAGAGTCGTTCTTTAATAATAGTCAAGAGGACAGTATCAATGCGTGTCTCCATTTTGCAGATTGCAACCTTTAAATTATTAAATTTCGTTATTTATCATTAAGGATAACACTTTATCCATGTATAAATTATATTATTCATGTTTAAGGAAAAAATTATGAGAAGAGGAAAAATATAGCAATTTAGGTAGAGACCATTTTTTAAAAAAATTATAATTATTATATACATATAGATTATAAATCATAAAATTAATTAATTAGATATTTAATTAGAAATTAATCTTAAGAAGTCTCTAAAAGTCATTAACATTTTAATTAAATTTATACAATCAAATATTATATAGTTATAAACAATTTAATTTATAAAAGGGGTGTAAAATCGTAATTCAACTTTTAACTTTTTTGTTCATGCTTTTAGTAATATATGATATTGATATGATATGATATATGATTAAAGAAAAAAAATAGGAGAGAGAAGGATATAGGGGAAAAATATTGTTTAATAAGTGGATCTAGGAGGTCTACATGTCAATCAAGAGAAGCGTTATACAAATATTTTGGATCTATAGAGACGATTTCACATTACCAGTATAATTGTACTAGTGGAAGGATGTTTATGGTTATTACGGTAATATTAAGGTCATGAATTAGGCACAAGTGTATTGGAATAGATATGTGATTTGAGTGTCTTAACTTTATGAAGTGAAATTGGTAAGGGAAGACAAAATATGGAGAATTTTGAAGAGTTGGAAAGAGCAGTGGAGAGAGTAGAAATGGTGGATGCTCATGCACACAACATTGTGGCGCGTGACTCCAATCTCCCTTCATTAGCTGCTACTTTGAATCCAAAGGAGCCCAAAAATGCATCTAATTCTCCTGATTCCGTTCAACTTCCAGGTCTATTATATCCTCTCCGCAATTTCTTAATTACATAACATTTTCTTTCATTCCCATTATTACCAAGTGGAGTAGAAATTTTAATAAATAATACAGAGTATGTAAATCAGATCAACATATTATTCTTACCTCCATCATCTTTGATGCAACATTATGATTATATTTTTTTATATAAGTAAGTCATTATTAAAATCAACTCACCAAAATAATACTTTTTAAAAAAAAGTTTACAAAACTAGTAGAAACGTAGAATTTAGTTATTCAATAACAACAAGACAAAAAGTAAACAGACAAAAAACGTTATTGTCACTAATGTTCTATAATTCGTTTCTGTGAGAGCATGTTTACAAACTAAAACGTGTCTCACACTAAACTGAAATCATTTTATACGTATTGACAATTGAAAATGAAATCTTAAAAATTCGTAGGTCGAGCCCACCAAAGTTTTCTCTGAATCATAATATCTTGAGGGAGTTATACACATAGAGAGACTAATAGCAATTTTGTCACTTAAAAGGAAATGAAAAAGGAAATAATAGTAGTAAGAAACAACCAGCTTCATCTAAGATGATTTTGTAAAGTACAAAAATGTGGACTAATTGATTATGTATATATTCTAAGAAAGAAGCTTCAATTCCTGAGATTCTAACATAAAGAAAATGAAATTTATGATATTCACTTTCCACCAAGCTTATCAATGCATAGTTTCCATAGGAAAAGTGATTCGATTAATATAACAAGTTTTTACTTTTTAGAATCATATATTTGGTGAAAGATAACAAACAGGTAACGTTTACAGCTAGTCACATCCTTCTCCCAAGTCAGACTCCGCCGCGGATATCCGGCTAGAATCAATCTGCCAAAAGACCAATCGCTCGACAAGCATCCCCAATAACACTCATTTTCCTGCTAACAAATATCTCTCTCTGCTTTACGAGCAATCATTACTAGCAAACATAAATGTTTAGTAATTTTATAGGTTGTTTTATTGAATAATATTTATGAAGTTTATAATAAATCAATTATTCAGATTCAAATGTTGAAAATAAATGGTCTTAATCTTTTAGTGTTCAAATCTTAATATCTTAATTATTCAGATGTGTATTTTGACTCAAACCTCTTACATTTAAAGAAAAACAAATGAGGTCGACCCTATTCATGATAAGTAAGTGATTAAGGCAAATGCATTTAATGGCCTAAGGTCTATATGATTCAGATTCAAAGCTCTATAAAGTGCAAGCAGATGAGGACTTAAAAAGAAAGTAAGACGAACATATCGCAACTGAGGGAGCAATGTATTTCTTTCTAACATCTATTGTGCATTTTATCCACCTTCCAAGTTCTAAAAAAGATATAGTGTGAATTAGAGAGTTGTCTAGGCTAAACCAACTCACAATCCTGGAATGTAAAATAACAGGTGATATAAAAACATGCTGGTTATGCAAAATAAGAACCTAAGTGCTCTTAAAACAGAAATGCTCAGCCTATATAAAAGAAAAATTAGCACAACATAGAAACCAAGACTTTAATCATACAATTTTGAGGTCACCAGTCACCATGCCTAGTCTGCAGGAAGCTGACTTAATAAGGAGCTCAGTATTGCTTTCCAAACAATGGATAATAGTTTGGCTGGCCTAACAAGGAAAACTACTTATGAAGGAGAGGTTAGTAAGGTTGAATATTATATTCCCAATGATACAAACAAATTGTGCCTGTGTGATGAGGACTAGGAAGAGACACAACTGCACCTTTTTGCAAAATGAAGATGGGCATTAGCAGTCGATAATAGGTTGAGTAGCTAGCTAGGGATAGCAATACTTTGCATAGGAGTGTATCAGTGAAACACTCCAATTGATCAACACAAGAAGGTGGAAACATGAGTTCCAAAAGGAGATAGTAGCATTTAAATGAGGGGCAATATGGCATTCAACGAATAACAAAAAATTGAAGTCAACAAGTGTATAACCCAAGTTTATTATTACACAAGTATGGAAGGAAATACATGAATTGCCATGCACAAAGAAAGCAAATAGATTTCAGGAGTTCGATATTAAAACTTATGTAATTAGATGTTGGTTTCCTGAGATCTAGTGGTTTGAGCAACCCTTGTTGCAAGGTGGCGGAGAACACTAGAGGATCCTTAGGTTGTACCTATTTGGTTGGTATGGTAATATTCACATTTCATTTTTTTAAAAAAAAATATATTTTCGTCTGTTCCTCTCGGGATGGGTATCGAACATGACTCTTCAATTTTTTCAGGCAACAATTATTTCCTCATTGTGTGTTTCCATAATGTAAATGTGATATGAGTCTTGGCATCTACGTTGTAACCTCTCCTCATGTACTATTTGATCAGAATATGATAGAGATAAAACAAAAACAAAAGTTTCTTCCACACATCTTACTTAGTAGTTTTCTTGTATTATAAATCGTTACTTCATTCATGATGTTTGGCCAAGGACAAGCCAATGGTGTTCTTCTCATTTGTGCAGTGTACTTATGAATGCTATCTTGTCATAATCATGGATCAGTTCTTAATTGTCACTTCATTCATGATGTCTGGACAAGGACAAACCAATAGTACCGTTGTTCTCATTTATACTATTTACTTATTAATGCTATCTAGTCAAAATCATGGATCAGTTCTTACATATTATCATTTCCCCCTTTGTCATTCTTCTTACAGCAGTAACTGTATCTTCCAGGTAAATCTAAATGAACTTTGTGAACTGTATGGCTCAAGCTTATCATTGGATGCTGTTGAGGAATCTCGTCGATGCTTAGGGTTGGAGGCGAGTGCTGCAGTTTGCTTTAAAGCAGCAAGAATTGTTATCTTACTTATTGATGATGGAATTAAATTGGACCAAAAACTTGACATCAAATGGCATGAAAGACTTGTACCAACAGTTGGTAGAATACTACAAGTTGAACATGTTGCTAAAAATATCCTTGAGAAGGTAATGAAAGATTTTATATAGTAAACGAGATACACTACATCATATATATATATTGGGCTTTTAATTTCACCTAAAAATTGTTCCCTAAGTCACTACTACTACGACATACTTTAATGTTGGTTGGACTGCCTGTCCTATCACCAGTAAGTTTATATCACAGGGTAATTAGTTACGTTTGGAGGTTCTCTAATATCAGGACAAAATCTGTGCAAGGATTGGTGACAATGAAATAAATCCCTTAAAAAATATAAGTCTTCAACATGAATACCTTTGTTCCGGACTAGGAATTCTATACATTTTTAAAGTCCCTAGCTTGACGCTGAGGGACGAGAAAGGTGTAACATAAAAGGATGGTTCGGTAATTGGTACTTTCCCCTGTTTATGAGTAGCTACTGTATAAGCTAGTTAACATTAACTAATTGCTCAATCATTCCGACTTTGTGTATCAAAATGGTTATATTTTTGTTTCGTAATATTTTTTGTTATCTCTCTTTTGTGTTGTCCTTCTACTTCCCTGTAATAATTAGGGCTTATCCCCGATTATATGGCTATAATGAGACATTTTCATCTAATCATTATGAAGTGTATTACTTGAATCATTGGCATAAGTAAGTGAAAATCTCATTCTTTCAGCGTTCATAGCTCTAGTATATTTTTCTCATTGTTATATCTACTTTCTTAAATTTGTTAATATCTCTCTCCTCTCATATTTAATTGCAGGGTTCAAATGGGAAATCGTGGACACTGAGTTCATTTATGGAGACTTTTACTGAGGAACTGAAGTCATATCCTTTAAAGTTTTAGTCAATATATATTTCTTTTGATTTATAATGAGTTAATATCTCGCAAGTTGTTCCTTAGTGTTGGACACAGAAGGTGATAAAGTTGTTGCATTTAAAAGTATTATTGCACATCGTAGTGGCCTTGCAATTAATACAAAAGTCGCACAAAAGGAGGCTGAGGAGGGTCTGAATGACATTTTATGCGGTGAGTCTTACAAGATTTGGGGTTCTTATGCATATGACTTTCAAGTGATTCTATAATAGATTCTGTATTTCCAGCAGGGAAGCCGGTCAGAATCTCAAACAAGAACTTTAGCGATTATATTTTTATGCATGCTTTGGAGGTGGCTCAAAATTTCAACTTGCCAATGCAGATAGACACAAGGTGAAAAAAAGACTATTTTTTGGTTACATGTTATATTGTTATTATTATTCGCAGCCCTTGGAAACTGGATTTTTCATTAACAGGTTGGAGGAGAATGATTTGGATCTGAGGCCAGGGAATCCCCTGAATCTTCGCAATCTTCTTGAGGATAAGAGATTCACTAAGAATCGATTAGTGCTTTTACATGCTTCATTCCCTTTCTTAAAGGAAGCTTCATATCTTGCTTCCGTCTACCCTCAAGTATGCTTTTTTCTCACAACAATGCCCCATGGGAGAGTTATTCACACATATGTGAACAAGCTTACAAGCTTATATTTTTTTTTGTCTCCTTTACAGGTCTATCTTGATTTTGGCTTGAGGATTCCTAAGCCTAACATTCATGGGTTGGTGACCTCAGTTAAAGAAATTCTGGACCTTGCTCCCATCAATAAGGTTATTTCTGCACTTTAACATACAAAAAACTATATTTTCAATTAAGCCTAACCGATTTCAAATTATTATGTTAGCTCCTACTCCATCGCCTTATTATAGTACTGTTAAAACAATGAGCATTTACTCATGTAATGTTTAAATATCAACAGGTCATGATCAACAGTAGTGGCATCGCATTTGCTGAAAGATTTTACCTAGGTATGTCTTGAGATTCTTATCTTAAATATTACAACAACAAACCCACTGAAATCTAAAAAAGTGGGGTTTGAGGAGTTAGAGTATAAGCAGACCTTACATGAAAGTAGGCATGCTTTATGAAAATGAATGTCTTATTATCAAGGTTGCTTCAAGATAAGCATCAATTAATTGTGAAAGGATTTTCTCACATATACTGAATTGTGAAAGGTTTGTCACACTAAGAAATCATGATTAGTGAAAGGTTTTTTGAAACATGATCTAAGGAGTTACTCTATGATCTTTTAAGCTTGGATGAGTAACTTAATTGTGTTTTTCATGTATTATATGTATTTGTTTATGACTAGTCTGTTGGATTTTACATAGCACTGAGAGGATATATATGAGATGGAGGCTTTCCCATTAGTAAATATAGGGTGTCTAGTATCAATCTTCTTGTTCCTAATTGTGTGCCCTTGTAGGATTGTCTTAAGTGACATAGCTATTGGATCAACCTAATCTAGAAGTTAAGGTCCTTGCCTTGGAATGTAAGGATATATCTTTTTGATGAGACAGCAAGAAACCGGATTTGATGTTATAGCTCACGTGGTCTATGTCGGTTAATAGTAAATATCCCACAAAATGAACTAATTTTCTCTTGAATGTAAGGATATATCTTTTTGATGAGATAGCAAGAAACCGGATTTGATGTTATTAGCTCACGTGGTCTATGTAGGTTAATAGTAAATATCCCACAAAATGAACTAAGTTTCTCTTGAATGTTTATGAAGCTTCTCTTATGATTTTTAAAATGCATTGACCATGTTCATGCATGATTTATGTCACGATACAAGAATATACGTTATGACACTTGTCTATTTCCACCAAGACAAGTCAGCCTCAACACTACAAAAATGAAAGAAATACGAAAATATAAATCAAGAACAAGACAAATGCGGAAAACTTTTTCATTATAAACACTACTCCAAAATTTGATTGTCAGGTGTACAAACCACTAAATACATAAAGTGCGAAATTAAGAAATAAATAGAAGTCTCAATATTTGTTTCTCAAATAGAAAAGAGTATAAAGAGAAAATGAATAAGAGGATCCACAATGTGAAAAACAGCTACCCCCCAAATCCTCGACAAACCTCAAATTAGAAGAAGGAGAAAGAGATCACATGGGTCTGGGCTCAAAACCTACACAAGTGTAGAAGCAAGGAATGAGTACCAACAAGGCAACCTAATAAACAAGAAATCTAGCTAGAAATTGAATACCTTTTACTGTCCAACCTAACCTCCTTAAACTATAACCTTCACAGAAATCAGCCCAATCCAAGAATTTTATATACACAGTTCACAAGGCCCAATATCAGCAGTACATAGTCACAAATCATTAATCAAATGAATCAATTAAGTCAATCTCAATGTCAAGTAGTTATGTCATAAGCAAAAAGTACATTAATCAAAATTAGAAGAGAAAATCACGTAGAAGCATTTAAGGCGTCAAGTCAAAAAATCAATCTCATGCTAGAATAATTTCCCATCGACACAATATTGTTAGTCGGAACCACGACCCATTGACTTTATATAAAATCACTAGCAGAAAATCATTTTTCATCGGCTTTACAAAAACTTGTTGGAAATGACCTCGGTGTAATCACACTCACTAACAAAGACCTTGGTATGATAATTCATCACATGTCTCATTACGTGTTCAACAATAAATGCATACAACCAAAACCACACCACATTGGAGAGAAAACAAATAATACATCTCAAGCTTACATTCGTGCTTTCAAGCATTTAATTAATCAATCAGCGAGGGTCACATTAACGCAATTAACATCATCATAATCATCACATGGCCTTTTTAATTTCAACTCTTTTTTATTCATTTATATGTATCAACTGGACAATTAAATCCTTCACATCATTCTCTTTACTCCAAACACAAAAGCAACGAAGGAAGTACGCAAATTCTACTAGAATACAAGGAGACTCCATTAGTTGAGTATTCCCCTTCCGAATCTTCCAAAGCCATAAAACTATAACCAACAAAAATTCACAATTAGTCACTAGAAACAAGAATACCCACATCAATTCTCTTGAAAAGTGGGTCAATCAACCCGAAACCCAATATTAAAATTAAGGTTTGAATCCAGAAAACAATACTTTAAAACAATCTTTAAGGCTTTAAGAACTCATTAGTAAAAACCATTTCGACAAGGGATCACAACCACCTCTAAATCACCAATTTATATTAGAACTCAAGTACTTGCAAACATTGTCATTATCCAAATCGAATACCATATTATGATAGAATTCTAAATAACCAAATGAAAATGAAGGTTTATGATCAAGAAATCTCACTCAAATGATTTAGCACAAGAAAACCTTTCTCAAATCGCCTCAAGGGTTCCCTAAGCTCAAAAACGGAAGATGGATCTTAAACCTTAAAATTTGTAGGTCAAAAGAATTCTCAGGTATCACAAATGAAACCAGGGTTTGCTTAAGCGAACCTCGCAAAACGTGTGGCTCTCGCTTCTGTGAAGGTCGCAAAAGTGACCAGTCTTTGCAAAAGCGAGGCTTGCAGACACCAACAACTACAACCAACTCTCAAAGCATTACAGGCCCCTCAGATTTTGTAACATGCACACAAACCACATACGTATATCAATTATTCTCAAAGTTCCGGACTCAATGGAACCATCAAAACATAAATCCAAGGTCTCCTTGATTCGACATCCATGAAAACTAGAAAAAACTAACCCAACGTCTAAAAAGGCTAAATCAAGCTTGGAACCTTTCAAAATCATCCAAGACCTCACATAGGCCCAAAATTATCACCTAAATCCAACGAAATCTCAAAAATTTTATCCAAGCATCTGAACCCCGAATATTGACCAAAGTCAACCAAAAGGCCACAAATTCACAACTTAGGATCTCAAATACTCAAAAAGATTTAGAATATGGAACCGAAAACTCTCACAACTGAGATTCCACATTTTGGGATAATCGAATCGATAGAATTCCATTTAATCGAATCGATAGAATTCCATTTCGACACTCAAAACTCCAAAAGACTCCAAAGATTAATTTTTAAAAATATTAGCCTTTCAATCTTAAAATTTACAAAATTCTCAACTTTTAACTCAAAGTTTAAAACTAACTTTTCAAACTCGATCAGAAAAGACTCGGGATCAATATCGCGAGGAGCAAAATGGTCAATTTATGAAACTTTCAAAAAATGACCAACCTGGTCATTACATTATATCAACCACTATAAACAATGTTTGTCCTTGAAGATAAAGCAAAAGAAAGTACTTGGAGCTTTAAAAAACTGAGGATATCTAACACGTATATTTGAATCTGCCTCCCAAGTTGCCTCACTGACTGAAGGATGCTTCCACTGCACTTTCAGTGAAACAATCTGTTTGGTCCTACCTTTCATACGTGCAAGATTGATATAGGCTCCTCCCCTAAGGATAATTTTGGACCCAACTAAACAAAATTAAGAGAAAGTACATGAGACTCATGCGACACATACTTCTGAAGCATAAATACTTGAAATACGGGATGAACATCTGACGAACTAAGTGGCAGGGCCAACTAATAGGCCACGTCTCCCACATATTCAAATCTTACAGGGTACTAAAATCTAGTGATAAGCTTGCCCATATTTCCAAAACCTCAAACACCCTTCATGGGCAACAGTCGAAGCCAAACATGATCACCCTCCATGAACACTAGAGCTCGAACTCTGTGATTTGCATAACTCTTCTCTCACTTCTGGTAGTCAACAGTCTACTCTTAATCATACAAATCTACTCCATAGAATCTGTAAGTCTGTATTCAATGATTTCATCTCACCTGAATCAAACCATCTGATCAGAGATCTACATCATCTGCCATACAAAGCCTCAAAATGGGTCATCTGGATACTGGAATGAATAACGTCGATCCCATCTAGCACCAAAATCACTCATACAAACTCGAAGCATGTACTCTAACACATGAATCATCCGCTCAGATTAATCATCTGTCTGAGAATTAAAAGTTTTACGCATATCAAATCGAGAACGTATCCAAACAATGTTGTAATCTTTAACTAAAATTGGGAGACTCAACTAAAGAAGAGGAAGTTAGAGATGAGTAGCAAGATTTTGGACGAATTATTGATTTGTGTTGAACACAAATGTATAAGATGGTTCTAGAAATTCTTCTAGATACATCCATAAGAAAATTCTTCTATGCTCATGGAGCCTGCTTGAGTCCATTATCAAGCAAATAGTTCCTTTAGTATCTGTACAGAATATAGAATCATTGCCAAACAACTAACATCCAACTTGAATATAATATGTTAGCTAAGTGAGTTGTTCTTATATTTTTTTACTATCTATGTATTTTGTAATAATTATAGTCTCTACTTGGTTTTATCTGTAGGTGCAAAGAAAGCACGTGAAGTCGTATTCAATGTTCTATTGGATGCATGCTTCCATGATGACCTTTCAATTACAGAAGCTATTGCAATTGTTAAAGCTATTTTTGCAGAAAATGCAAAGCAATTTTACAAGCTTGATGCTTCATCAAGATATTCTGATGTAGAACCTCAGTCTTTATCATATTCATTTAAAAAGGAACACTTAAATGGTTCATTGACAGATGTTACCACTGTTCGCATTATTTGGTTAGATTTCTCTGCTCAACATAGATGCCGTGTAAGCTTTACCTTGTGTTTTTTACCTATATAAAGATTACAAATTGCTTAACGATATGTTTTTCAATGCCTGCAAAGTACCCAAATTTCTGTTCGACTTTAAGAAAATCCAGGATTTTGAATAGTTTACAAATAAAGTTATTATCTATCAATAACAAAATATACATATATTGGTAGTTAGTTTAAAGTAAATCATGATGTAATTGTGATTACAACATTCATGCACATCAAAAGCCTGAGGATTAAGGTTGTTGCACAAGATATTTGGAGGAGTATATCATTCTTAACTCAGTTTCATCTAATCAAAGATGTTTTTCCTTTTCTCCGATTAGGCAACTGAGGAGAAAAACTTGTATATTCTGGGTTTTTTTCTTGCGTTTACATGTTTTATTTATGTACCAACAAAATATAGGAGTTTTAATTAACCTTATACAATGAATTGCCAATAATAAAATTAACAAGATATTTCTTGGGTGGTAGATTTAGCATGTTACAATGGTTAATGAAGCTTTCAAGCTCAACCATATGTCAATGCATTTCAGAACAAATTTCACTTGCTAGATTGAGTTCTTTATCATGACATTTCTTATTAGGCTGAAGAAAGACACTAAGAATAAGTAAGCGGTATCTTTATTGATTATGAAAACAGATATTAAGTATGTGAACTCCAAACAAATAAAGCAAAATGTATTTTCTAAGACATCTCGGTGTAACCTGAAGTAATTTAGCACTAGTATGAGCAAAGTCATTTAATTTATTGGTGTAGTTTTCAATATTTGTAAGTACTGTTATGGCATGATGTTGTATAGTAATTGGCATTTCCTTTCTTTGATAAAAAGTATATTGAATTTGTTCATTTCTTTTTCATCACTTACAGGTTGTTCCCCAACATCGCTACTACAGTTCTGTGAAAAAACATGGTGTTGGCTTAACTGTTGAATGTATGAGATTGAGTTCAATATCTGATGAATTATGTAAAGAACATTCGCTGCCCTCCTCAGGTGAAATCAGAGTTGTTCCTGACATATCAACTAAATGCAAAATCCCCTGGTACGTACTACTTCCAAACCTATGTATTGTTCAATGTTCTTTTCTCTAACCTCTATAAAATAACCTTTGATCAATTATTTTATGTTATATTTAAATTTCATTCGGCAAGTCATAATGATAAGATGAGGAAGTCACCCACATATTCAGTAATTTATCATGCCCATTACTTCGTGGTTGTTACCTTTATCTCGAGTTCATAGTTTTGGGTTGCATATTTGTATTTTTTGTAGGTTTACTTCAAATATCTCTTTATCAATTATCTGTGTAACCATAAAATTGTTGAATGACCAATTAGTCTTGATCATAGAAAGTTCAAACATTGGTTGCATGAGATGTTGCAAATCACTAGTTTTAGAGTTTTCTTGTAATAAGGATATTTTTAGCAGTAGTCTCAAAGGTTTCGATTTTGGACTATGGACTTTGGGTTTCAGCTGGTCTACGAAGAGAAAACATTCTTAATTTGGAGTAGGAGAATAGAAACAAGTAGGGATATACTCGAGAAAGTGCAAAAAACTCTGGTACCGACTTTATGTGACAATTTTATTATCTAAAATCTTAAATACTTAAACAGAGAGCATATCCAGATACTTCTGTATTCAACATGCCTCATTATTCGCGGGTCTTATTGTTTTTCATGATTTAGGAATGAAGATTCTGTTTGATAATGTGATGGTTGTGAAATTTGATCCCCAGATCTTTGCCATCACTAACAATGTTTAAGTAGAGGAAAATGTGTACTTTATGGTAGATAATCACAACATACAACCTAGGCGATTTATTTACTCGGGCTCCAAATAGAGCCAACAAGCAAATCTCTATAAATCAGTAATAAAAAATCAAATCACATGCTTCTAAGAGAAATTAGATATTTACAAAAGAAACATCATTTCTATATAATTAGGTATTCGAGTTGATCACTGACATGTGCTTATCATATTCAAGTTGTGTAAGTACTCTTATGGAATCCAATCAGAAACTCACCACTATTGAATCACGAGGAATTAATAGGTGCTAAGGTTGATGACAATATTAAAGATATCGAAAGTTGCAAGTTACTTGTAGGGAGGCAATTGTATATTCATGACTAGGCATAATATTGTACAAATTGACATGACAACTGTTTGTTTTAGTTATCATGTTTTTGGGTAATTAGGAATAATGTTGTTGTTTTTAGAATTTAAACATTTGTTATCATATTTTTGTGTACTTTTTGATCCAGGGCAAGAAACCAAGAAATGTTGTTGGCTGATATGTTAACTGAATCTGGTAAAGCATGGCAATATTGTCCAAGAGATGTACTTCGTATATTCACTAATATTTTGAAAGATGAATTTGGTTTGGTATGTTATTAATATCTCTTGTCCATGACTTGGAATTTCAATACATTATTGTACTAATGTCTATTTCTACCTATACATCTCCAGGTTATGAATGTAGGCATTGAAGTTGAATTTCACCTTTTTAGTAGCATGTTAAAGTATGTCAGGAAAGTCTCCCAAATAATTTGTGCTTATATTCTCTCTCACACACACACGCGCGCGCGCACACACATATGTATTGGAACACTAAAGAGGAAATATTACAGGGATGGAAAAGAAACGTGGACCAGAATGGACAAGACCTCTTACTGTTCTACAACAGCAATTGATATTGCATCATTAGTGCTTCAAGAGATTGTTGCTTTTTTACACTCCTTCAATATTCTAGTCGAACAGGTTAGTTTCCATTTTCTACAACTATTACCATATTTATACTGCATTTCTTTTTTCGTTGCTTGTCTTTTAATTAGAGGTAATTTAGTGCCCGAGATAAAATGTGGGACTATTGAATGATGTGTTTGTTTCAAGCTTTTAATTCCAATATTATTAATTATGATTATTTCTATCATAATTTTTATATTTGTCTTAGACCACATTCAAGTGGGACAAATTTTTTCCAGGTTATCTAACCACATGTTAAAACTACTAACTGATAAAGATGCCAGCTAATTAAAGAACTTAAATTCCCAATGTCCTTTAGATAACTCTACTCGCAGAATATACACATATATACATACATGAGTGGTGCAGTGGAGTATGGGATTATGCAACACGATATCTTGGTCAAGGCAGGAAAGTAAAATCTTTCGACCACCCAAATCGTACCTCGATCTCATCAATAAAAAATAAGCAGTGAAATAATTCGGGAATGTCCCTCAAACCGAAGGTAAAGATGGTATAGTCTTCCCAAATCATAAAATTTCAGGATATCAATGTTGTTGTAATTCAAAAATCCATAGAAAATGATACATTTCATTATAAAAATAACAACTTATAGTAAAATAAGTAGTACGCTCCCTCGAAGCTCAAATCAACAAGCATGAGACAGTTCAAATTTCAAACCCTAAAAATTAGTATTTTGCCTCCAAATCCTACCATGATCCATGCATGTGCATATGCATATGCGTACCAACTAAAGTATACATCTACTTATATAATCACACGTAAAATAGCATACTAACTTGGAACTCAACCAATCCAAATTCAAGGATATCAAAATGACTGATCATTTATTCATAACTTAAATAAATGTAGTCGTACATATCCCCATTTAGACTTTCTTAAATCTAGACTTTGACTTTCCTCTATTTTTATCTCTGTCATTCTGACCTCTAAACTTACTTCTCCCCTGTCTTCAGTAACCAAAACGTCAGAGTGTAAAGTAGAAGATGATGAGCCTTGAGATCTTATTCTCATCTCTTTATTCAAGACACCACTCTTAGCATATTTCATGGCCACAACACCACTTGGAGTAGAATTAGTAAAAGAAATCTGAAGAGTTTCAAAAGAGTATTGCAGAGTATTAAGAAGCCATGTCCTTGAATTTGTTCATTGAATTTTACACCAATTCTGGACAGCTGGTCAAGAACACCCTGAAAATCATTAATATCATTAGAAATAGGAGTTCCCTCTTTATACCTGATGTTCATCAACTGTTTCAAGACAAACAACTTATTGTTGCCAGTGTTCAAAGCATATAGTGTCCAAGCTTCTCCCACATCAGGCATGTGTCTCATTCACAATATGATTTCTAACATTATCTTCAACCCATTGTTTCATATAGCCACAAATTTGTAAATACTCAAATTCCAAATCCTCATCATTCATATATTTGGGATTTTTTGAAGCAAGCACAGGTAGATGCGTTTTCTTGGCAAATAGAAGATCTTTCATCTTGAACATGCAAGTGTGATAATTACTACCATTCAAGCAAACCATCTCTCTCATATTTGACTCCTTCATTCAAATAAATATCATCAACAACCCAATGCTCTGATACCACTTTATTGGGAAGGAAATCACAAAATAAATGTGCACGACAAGACGATAGCGGAAGAAACTCAAGTCAGAATTTTCCCTTCTATTTGAACCAAGAGAAGAAAAAATAATAAAAGAATCAAAATAGTTTGGGCAGAAAACTAATCATCCAAGCAAGAAAACTAATATTAACACAAGAGACACCAAATTTAGTGTGGAAAACCTCTTTGGTGTGAAGAGTAAAAACCACAAGACCAAAGCTCCACTATAATCAACAAGAGCTACAAAAGTTTCCTAAAAAATGGAAACCAACAAAGTGCCAAAAAATGATCAACATAACTATAAGATAGCACCAAAAACTAGAGAAACGTAACGACCCAAAAGTACACCCTAGAAGAAGGGAGCACTCTTGAGTCGTCACAAGGTGTACTTAACCCTTCGGAGGTCTTGTACTAGCCTCTTAGCTATCATTCATTGCATAAGAGATGAGAAGTAGTGCGGAATTAATACTTTTCAGAACATTAATAATAACAAGGAAAATATATTTTATACAACACTAAGGAGTATGTCTCATCGTCACAAGAAAACTTAAAGACACATCTTAAATATCTTAGGGACACGACCCTTTACATTGAAAGAAAATACATAATAAGTCTTATACAAGTCTTAAAAGAAGAACTAAATAAACATATACTATGCCCTCAAATATATGAGGACATACCAAGTCTTGGGAGAGTCAACTTCCCAAGACTGCCTTCTAAATTTCCATTTGCCTCCAACATATACTTATAGAATATAGAAAAGTATGGGGTGTATGACATTATGAAAAAACATGCAAAAGAGGACATTTTAGTAGGAATAAAGCTTCATGCAAATTAAGTAAAACCATTCATGAATATAGAAGTAAAATAAAATATAAATCAGCATATAGCACATAGGATAAGACTCCCTTAATTTTAACACAAAAATGCACTTTACAGTGAATTCAAGAAATCATACAGTGAGCTCTTTTAATTTCAACTTACATCTAACTCATTATCCTTGAAGTTTACTTACCCAAAGTTATCCCAGGACTCACTGAGTTAATACATGAAGAAACCACCCATACAATCCCTTCAATACACACCTAAGTGATCCTTTAGACTATCCATTATAAGCTTACTTCGCATGGGTAACAAGTCAACATTTTATGACAAGGAAACTAGAGAAACATACTTACATTTAAGGACTTTACATAAGTTCCCTTCTCCAAGGCAACTCCCAAGTTACACAAAGGACAATGTGAAAGTAGAATCCCATACTACAACTCCACCAAGTGCTCCATGAGGATTCCCTTAGATTAAGCACACCACATTCATCATTCATTAACTTCATCATACAAGACATAAACTTGACATGCTTTCCTAAAATTAGAAATTTAACCACATAAATTCATTTACATCACATAATGATCCATTCATACATTTCATGTAAAGACACACAAAGACTCCCTCCAAATGCCTACTTATGAAATGAATAGATAACGTCCCATACCACTACCTACCCTAAGTAATGAACCCTTTAGAAAACTTAGTTCATTACATTCTTTTGTGGGGGCTAGATTTAACCTACATAGACCATGAGAGCTACACATGAAATCCTGATATTAACCCTACCGGGTGAGATATCCCCACTTGCCTAAGGTATGGTCATTCTCTTAGCCTTTACATGGGATTCTCCAATAGCTACACCTATGCGGACACATAGTTAAGGGATAATAAGATTGATTCTTATTAACTCATTCTCTACTAACAAGGAGTACTCATCTCAAGAGGTACATTGCATACAACATCTCAACTCACGAATTGTATCTACCCCTTCTTTAAATCCTCTCGGTACTAAGCAGAACTCCCGCACGGAGTACTAAGAATTCATTAACTAAAGATCAAGGGATAGATAAGTAGCACCACATCTAAACTCACAAAGGGAACTTATCCCTAGAGGTCACAATGTAATACCACATCTCAACTCAAAAAGGTATCTAACCTCCAACCTATCTTAGAAAGCTCCTGTGAATAGTGAGGTTGCTACTTAACACTTCATCTCAACTCACAAAGAGTGTTCACCCAAAAACTCCCCTTTTTCATTACTAAAGTCTTTAGGAAGAGTAGGGAATGGTCTAGACACTTCATCTCTGCTCACGAAGAGTGTACTCCCTACAATCCCCCATTAACACTCATTAATTAACTTCAATCATTCCTTCAAAGTGTGTGTGTGAGAACATGTGAACACACCTTTCACATAATCACCGTTTTCAAAACATTGACTTCTAAAGATACTTACACCTTCATTCGTCATATTTTACACACTAGCATGCTTAACATATACATATACTTCTTTAAAACATAATCTCTACAAGATATACAGTCCAAGCTTCCTAAAGCACATCAACATATGCATCATCATCATCACTTTAATTCACATATCATGCCT
Organism: Solanum peruvianum; assembly: GCA_027705065.1. Classification (NCBI taxonomy): domain Eukaryota; kingdom Viridiplantae; phylum Streptophyta; class Magnoliopsida; order Solanales; family Solanaceae; genus Solanum; species Solanum peruvianum. Next base: position 17,409 of record JAKWJD010000200.1, read on the forward strand.
TCATGGTCATACTCACAATACACACATTCATACATATATCCATATACTTCAAATAAACACCGCCACCAAAGTTGGACCATACCACTCAAGAGCATTTCACAATAAGAACTAAACAATATAACCAACTTATTCCCCAGATACCGTCATTGCTTGTTCTCCAGAAAAAGAAGTTCACGACCCGTGGCCCTTCTACCTCCACACAACATTGCTCCGTCAGGCTTTCGCCCATTGTGGAAAATTCCCCACTGCTGAATTCATCCAAGATTTCACCACATTTTCTCAATTTCTCCAATAATTCATCATAAAATAGCCTCTGAGGCAGTAGATAATCATTATATAACATAAGTAAATACAACTCTAAACACTATATAACATTGTCAAGATATTTACACTAAACCCACTTCATAAGCTAAAAGTTGAAATATGCATTAGCATGGGTTTATTGGGGTTTTAACTTGAAAATAATCAACCAATACTAAGAACAACTTATTTTAATCATTAAAATTTTTATTGCTAAGACCCATGCTTAGAGTTAAATATAGAAGAAGTTGAACTTTGAAACCCTTTTAGAAATATCTTGGAATGGCTCCTTGAATGAAGTAGGTTCAAGGATGAACTACCATACCTCTATGAGAAGAAACCCATGAAATTTTGATGAAGAAGACGTCCTAAACCTTCACTTCTAGCCCTTTCTTGATTCTAGCTTCTATGTAGTTCGAGAAAATGCTTTCTCAAAGGTGGGGTTTTGAATATTTGAAAAAGGAGTCTAACTTAGTTCAGGGAGTATAAGCCCACTTAAAATACCCCTAAGACCTTAAAACAAGATTCCATGATTCATAAAAAGACTTGGGGTGAAATTACCAAAATACCCCAAGTGAAGTCGCATTTAGACAGCTTTTGCGGGGGCTACCATCGATGCCTATCAACGACGGACCGTCGATGGATTGACGTCCCATTGATGAGGGCTCGTGGTTTGGGTTTGAAGCTTCCTAAACCTGCATACTTGCATGTACAATCGACGGACCAAGTCAACTAGACATCGATTGGTCTACAGATAGTCGACTGGTTCGTTGGTGGGCGCTGTTTTGGCAGTTTTGTTAACAAGTCTTGGTTCTTTCTCTAGGGTCCCTCGTGGGTCCTAGTTGGAGTCGTACCCGGAATTTAAACCCCTTTCATGGTCATCTAGGTATTAGGTTCCTCCCACATCAATATAGACACCAAAAAACTAACAAAACATGCTAAGGCACACAAGAACTCATATAGGCACATAGATGTCTAGTCGTCGGACGTCTTGAACGTCCCTTGACGTTTGAGTTCCAAACTCAAAAAAACATTAAAAAATTTCCTAATAAAACCATAATTAGCCATTTAAGGATTCAAAAACCTTATCACACATGCTTGAATTTAGTTTTTTTGTGATCGTTTTAGGAACGTTCAAAGAAATAAGGGAAGCAAAAACACCAAACTACAGATATTGTTCATGAGCTAAACTATGGATAAAAAAGAATCCATATCACTCTTCGTCAGTTTCCAATCAAAGATTAAGTTTAAATTAACAGGCTGTCCAAAAATCAGCTCAATCGGACAAGAAGCGAAGCGAGAATCGCGATTTTAAAATTGTTGCTAGGGCTTGTGCGTAAATGTGCACTTTCTTACTTTTCTTTATATATGGATGCACTCAATCTCTTGTGATTCCTCTCAAATAAGTACTAAAAGAAAGTCTTACATATGCACCATAATATTGAGCTTACGGGCAAAAGTGAGCTAGTCAAATTTGGGCTAAATTTATCCACAAAGGAAAGGATGGAAGACCCCAAAACCTTGGAATTTTATTTATCCATATAGGAAGGGAAAAAGAACAAAAACCCAACATTAAGCTAGCGTTTGGCCATAGATTTCCAAATATCTTGGCAAATATTATTTGAGTGAAATTTGGGTGAAATTTGACCATCTGTTTGGCCATAAAATTTGGGAAATATATTTCACCTTTTAGAAAAATATGATTTATACGCACAAGTTTTAAAAACTATCAAAACTAACTAAAAGTTTGTATTACAAGTCAATTGAATGTTCGTTACAACAATAACAAATAATGTCCATGACACTAAAACAATGTGGTAATTTAGAGTGAGTGCAACAAGAATTATTCCATGTATCGTGAAGCAGACAAAGTACATGACTTGTTACCTAAAGCCAATTTTTAATAATTTTCATCAACAATCATATCATTATTAATATTCACTAAATATTTCATCACTATTTTGGTGTTCACGTAAAAATGATGTAATGCAACGCAAGCAACAACTAAAGAGGGTGTTTTTGTAAAAGATTAAAAAGATTGAGGTAAAATTTTAATTTTCAAAATATCCCAAATAATGAGATTTGGCCCAAATACTAGAAAAAACTAGTATTTGGAAATTTGGGATATTTGCCAAAAATATTTGCCAAATAATGGCAAATTGTATGGACAAACATTATTTGCCAAATTTTTCCCAAATATATTTATGGCCAAACGGGCCCTAAATAAGGTGAATATGGAGAAAAAAATGTTGTTACACCAACCCAACACCTCCCGAAACATAGAACGTGCAAAATTCCACGATAAGGATTCACAATTTTTTCTGAGCCCTATGTATCCAAATGAGATAAGATACCCCACAAAATCGGGCATTTGGAACCGAAAAAATGTTTTGAAACTTCCAACCCAAGTCGTCTCAATAAACAATGGGTCCTATATCCAATATTTATTTTTAGCCACAATCCACAAGATGGATTTGAGTGAGCCAGAATCATTGGGATCTACATGGAAGTTCCTTTTGGACCAAACTCAACATTTCAGAGCTAATGTAACTGTCCAATTTAATTCTGAAGCCATTTTCCTAAAGTTTTGATCAAAGTCATTGTTCAAGTTATGAATCAATAACACAAAATCATGCACAAAAACCAAATGAATGACCAGATGATTGAACTATCAATCCCAACAAGTCATAACTAAATTAGGGTCTCCATAGATTATAGGAAAGCTTTGAACTCTGAAAAGATAGGAAAATGGAGGAAACGACATAGAAGGCCATTCCAATATCCACTACAATTGTCAATGGACAAGAAAAGCCTGAATGCACAAAAGATGAAGGTACAGGGCCCGCATGCTCCACTTTACCCTAGATACCTCCTCGAACCAAACAATGTCAATTCTGAACTCGAGTTATGAGAAAGCTCTCGAATTCACCTCTTCCCTCCAACAGTACTCAAGACAATCTTCTAAGTCCTTCCTTTGACTCCAACTCTCACCCATTTGATATGAACTCGATTAGATTAGAACTCCTAAATGGTGAAATAACTTTAGATCTAGTAATCAACTTTTTTGCCACTATAATATTTTGTTGTGATCACGGTGGTAGGGAATGACTGTGACCAACAAGGAAACAAATCGACATTGTTCTATTGCACGATAGCCCTGCAGGTAAATGGCCCCTTAGTGTGATTGCATAGGCAAAAATAATATGCTAGCTTGGCTTAGCATTTCCTTCTGTGTGATAAAGTATTTCTCCTTTAATGCAATACCAGCCACATTTTTTGATACTCATCAGATACCCCTCGACACTCGATGGAAATACTAAATCATTTTTAAGACTTTTATTGGAAATGGAGCATAAGAACACTTAGTAGTAGCCTTAAAATGATGATGAAGAAGGAATCCCTCTCTTCAAAAGTGGGATTAATCATGTGTCTAATAAAGATGATACCATTACCTTTTTTTATTTAAGATAAAGATCACGTGCTATGCATTCGGGTTTTATCTTACCTTTACTTTAATTTTAGACAAAATCTAACTTAAGAATGAAATTGTTAATTTTAGAAAACATTAAGGATGTTCTTTGTTAATCGTGATACATTCAAGATTTATTTTGCTAGAAACTTAGTCCCTCTACATTTTTTAATATCTTACATGTACAAGATTAATCGTACTTGAATATAAATAATATACTTTATTGTCCATAGTATTCTATACTGCTTTATTTGATGTGCCATCCTTTTATAATGCAGTTACATTCAGAAGCTGGAAAAGGTCAGTTTGAAATTGTGTTGGGATACATTGATTGTGGTAGAGCAGCAAATAATTTGATTATTACACATGAAGTAATCAAAGGGATCGCAAGGAAACATGGGCTACTAGCAAGTTTTACCCCAAGGTAGGTTGCACAGTATTTTCACGTGCATATTCTTTTTTTCTTGTTGATCTAGATATGTTTTCCCCCCTAAGATTCTTACAGACTCAATTTAGATCTAGGGTATGATGATAAACTTAGTCCATTACATTAAATATTCGTACATACTTGAGAAAACAATTTTTTTGAATAAACTTGAAGATGCTGCTTGAAAACCTAGTTTTCTCCTCTTGATTCTTGTGTTTAAGCCTTGGGAGTTTTTGAGTGTAATGGGGCATAACTATACTGATAAGGTATTTAATTGGCTGTAAAACTGTTTGAGTTTAGGTTTAGCAGGGGTGAAAAACATACTAAAATTAACTCCTATTAAAATATCACAGAAGATCATCTACAGCCTGTACAAATTTCCACAAGCCGTAGACCCTCTCGTAGAAGCCAGGCTAAAATTATGAGACTTCTGACATTGGGGTTTATGGGACCCTTTTACGCCTCGTAAAATATGCTACTAGTCACCGTATTCATAGGTAGAAATCAAGCAACGATAGAGTTTCAACACATTACTATATGATGTAGTCAACGGTCCATAATCATTTTTACGATTCGTAGTACGGATTCATGAAAGTCAGGGTTTAATAAATGAAGTCTAGGATATCATTCCCGAGACCAATCCACAGACCTTTTTTTATTTTACGGGCTAATAAGATGATCTCCTATGAATTAGATGGAAAGTTATTATCGCTTATACTCAGTGTTGTCCAAGTTACCCTGAATTTGCTTGAATTGCATTTCTGTCAACTTGATTTACTGCTTTGTCTCTTTCTTATTATGTTAAAATGGAGAAAATTGTTAAGCCATAGGATCCCTGATCTAGAACAAGAGCAAGAAGGGGGCCTAGTTGTGTTTGGTTCATGAAAGGGGGAAGAAGTTGAAAAGTTTTAGTTGTCATCATCCAAAAAGGGAAAAATATTATTTTGAGCTTACTTGAAGTTTTGATGATTTAACAAACTTAGGATCTAATGAGAGACCAGATCCAAGAAGAGACTGAGATTTTTACGTCCATCCTATAATATATCCATTCCGAATACACACAAACTTCCAGATTCACACACTCTAGTTTTTGCAATCAGAAATTTTACAAAGCAAAAACCATCGTCTGTAGGAAATAGAATCTATTAAAAGTAAGGTACCTGATAATGTTATCATCGTTCTTAGTTGTTGTTAGGTTTAAACTTTATGTGATTATTCTTGTAAGATATACTCCTATACTATAAAGCAATTAGATCAGTTTTAATATGTGTATTCATCCGAGTTTTAGCTAGAGTTATCTGTGTGGGGTTGTTGACGTATAGATCGCAAGAGCTAGTGAGCAATGTAGTTATTGCTTGGCTTTGTTGAGTAACCATAGTTGTTAATGTGAAGGCAACGGGATTGAAAGTTCAATTCCTAGATTACTATGTCCAAGAAAGCTCAACGGGGATATGGTCTTCCTATATATACCCTTCAGTAAAATGAATTTAACTTTTATTTTAATATACAAATATAAACTTCTTAAAATATTGTAAACTAGGGTCCAATGGGTGTTATTTTTCTCCAAAAATCATTGGCAAACACTTATATATTGGGAATCACATACTTTTTTTTTTAGTTTACGCCATTTTTCTTTAACCATAATTCCTAAATCCTAATCCCGGTATTGTGTTTTTCCTAAAGTTGTCTTTTAACTCTTATAATTCCCTATTTTGTTGAAACACAATTTTCAAGTGGAACATATAATTGAATTAAAACTTATCAAAAATCTATGAGTTATAACAACTTTTATCATATGATTTTTTTGTAGGTATCATAAAAATAATGTGCATCCGGGGTCTTATGCTGATTTTAGCGATGATGATTTTGGGTCAGGATCGCATGCACACATCAGTTTGTTTAAGAATGGAGAAAATGTATTTATGGCATCTGGTGAGGCAAATAGGTATGGGATGTCTGTGATTGGAGAATCATTCATGGCTGGGATATTAGATCATCTTCGTTCCCTATGTGTATTTACGATGCCTATCTCTAATAGGTAAACATGTTTTAGCTCTTAATATACTGCGCTCCTTTGTCTCATTTGTTTGTGCTTTCCAGTAGTAAATTAAGAAACTTTTTGTGTTATGGAATATTCTATTTAATTATGTTAATCTAAAAAATAATGAATAATGCACAGTTATAACCGTTCAATGTATAAGGCACGAAATTCATCATTCATTTGTTGGGGGGTAGAAAGTAAAGAGTTACCTGTAAGAGCTTGTTGCCCTCCTGGAGTTTCAAATGGTGTGGTAACAAATTTTGAAATGAAAATATTTGATGGATGTGCAAACCCACACTTGGGATTAGCTTCAATAATTATTGCTGGCATGGATGGCATGAGAAGAAAATTACCAATTCCACAACCAGTAGGTGAGTACCATCTTTTGTTAATAACTTTTTGCATTATTAAACACATGGATTTATTTTCTTTTTAAACAGATCCACATTCTTATGACTTTGATTGGAACAACGAGGATATAAAACTACCATGGTCTCTTAGAGACGCTATTATCAATATGGATTCAGATAAATGGTTTAATGACATGCTGGGTAAAGATTTCATATGCACCAAAGGAGGAGTTGTTGGGGTACATTATCAATTTAACGAGTGCGCTTTCTCTATCATATTCTGGACGCACATTTCAACAATGATTTCTGTGTTTTGCAGAAGAGCTCAGACACGACGTTTGTGTTGGAGATTGAAAATACAAGCACATCATGTTTAATTATTAGGTTTTCGCTTGCTTGTACCATGCTTTATACTTTTTTAATTTTATTTATCGTATCATATGTTTGGTCTTCTCCTCTTATGGACTTGTTTGATTAATTCTTTCTTAGGCTATTTATCTTCTTCCCTATTTGGCCTCCTCTCTCTCTTTCTCTACTTCCTCTTTTACTTTTCGTATTCAAATTTCAATCCAAATAAAACGATGACAATATTATATTTCAAATGATTCTCGCCATGTTGATAATCTTCACCCAAAAAAGCGACAGGTAGAAGAATATAAAGACCAAAATGTATACGAAATCGCGTGCGCAAGCAGAGATCTAAAGTCTAAAATTAAAATGACAAGGATTAAACATTGCTGGTACAAAAAAAGATTTGAGCTTTGAGTTTATTATTTGAGTTTTATGATTTTATGTTTTAGTTTGAATTGGTATTACAAAGAGTTGAAAACTAATTGTTGAAATTTATATCTCAATTTTTAGGGGGATTAGTTAAGTATTTAGATTAAAGATAAAAGAAGATGAAGTTTTCAGAATTGTCTCGCAATTGGATTAAAATTGAATAAGATTTTTTTTTATAATGTGTCGAAATCATGAGCAGTACAAGTATATTACATATTGCAAACATATCGTCGTGCTTAGTAATAAACAACCAGAATAATTCAGATAACCCACTTATAATATTTTAAGAGCTAATTTCGCAA
>JAKWJD010000201.1:0-25254 GCA_027705065.1 Solanum peruvianum
CCCTCGACGGTCCGTCCTGCACAACCGTCGTGACGGTCATAGACCCCTCTCCTAAGGGTCTCTAGACAGACCATCATTGTCACGACGGTTTAACCTACTTATTCTCATACTTGTAGAGACTTTCCTTCAGGGGTCTCCACATCAACATAGTTGAAGTAAGACATGACGTACCCATGACGGTCCTTCGTAATCACAACGAACCGTTACCTGGTCCGTCATGTTTTACTTTTACTGTAGAAAAGTCATTACAGCTTACCTATTTTATTTATTTTGTTTCATTTTAGCTCGTCTTGTTTGCTCCTCGTACTAATATTGATTCTTTACAGGTACTATCTATTATGGCACCAAAACAAGATCGAGTTTACGCACGTGCGCTATCAAAGTCTGTCGCCCAGTCTGCTCGCCTGGTCATTGGCTCTTATGATGAGCGTGACCCCGAGTACGTGCCCCCAGGCAGTGCCACTCCATCACGAGCTGCACGTGCTACCACAGCTACACCCAAAAATGTGGCATCCGGTGTAGTCACTACCTCCCAGTCTGATGAGGAGCGCACATTGACTGGCAAATTTCTAGGTCAACTACTCATTAAGAAGGAGAATATGGCTCCTTAGGAGTTTTTTTGGTCAGAGGAAGCCTCCAGGTCTGCTGAAGTCCCTGCACCCGCCACAGCTGCACAGTCTGCCTCGTCTGATGAGGCTGATATTTCTAAATTCGCTGCTGGCACCACCAAACTCGTGCTCTCATCCCGGTTGCCGACCAGCCCAACCGGTGCTGTGTCGATGGGAAATATCAAGTTTATTTGGACACAAAGTTTATAATGATAAAGGAGTCATGACACGGACCCTTACACTTGAGAGGAGAGTCCTTAATGGAATTCTCCCTACCATTCCAGAGATCCACAACCTCTTCACCATACACCGACTTGAGTGGACAGCGCGTTCTTTTGGATTATATAGTGAAGAGTTGGTCCGAGATATCTACGCCTATTAAGTGGCTATTCTCACATTCACAGATTTATAGGCGTGTTGCCCCCGCAAAATAGTCCCCACTAGAGCATGTTTGAGTACGTGGAATTCAGGTTATATGTCCCTGCCTGCCATCCGCCGGTATCTATACGGTGAGGATGTTGATGCCAACCGCACCCCTCTCACTGTTGAGTTCGACTACCGATGGAAAATTATCAAGATGACTAATTCTTGCGTGAGGCAGCGCTGAGAGAGACCACCAAAAGGTGGATGTCCCTGCACTTGTCTGTTGATGGAGAGGGTGCCAACTTGGTAACCAAGCCGAAGGAGCCATCAAGAAGGATAACCTGACTTTCACGGCTAAGTTCTTATGGTTTCTTGTCTTCCACTCCCTTTCCCCCACAGCCTCTGATAATATAGTCACATGGGATCGTGCATTTCTGATGGCGACGATGATAGCGGAGTTTGAGGTGGACTTTGCTTGGCTTGAACAGGCGGTCATGCACGAGAGGGCTTTGAAGGTCACAACTACTTACCCTTTTCCGTGCATGATATTTTTTATGCAGGTCTGCAGCTGTGACCATCTGGCACATTGATCAACTGAAGAATCCGTTGGGCACTGTTTATATCGGCCTCATCACGGATGATGCCAATGAGTTGGCTCCACGCAAAGGGCCCCGTCCAGAGTTGCCTCCACTTGGTGACAATCTGGCTGATACGGTAGCACAGGATAGCACAACTACGCAGGCATCTTCTGAAACCACTGACACTACCCCAGTCGAGTCTATCCCTAGTAGTAGCACTGCCCCAAGATCCTCTCGCTCAGCCCCTTTCCCCGCTCTAGTCTCGCTTGCTAGAGTCCAGAAACTAAGGGTGTGACAACCCCCTTGGGATCCACATATTCAGGTATTGTCTCTGCCATGGGCGGCCATTCGCTCTTTTAATCCCCTCTTATTGGCATGCAGCCTCAAGGGAGAATCGAACCCGTGACCTATGGCTCCTTTACATCCCTCCCAAGGGGATCGCCTTTCACCAATTAAGCTGCAGGTTAATTGGTGAAAGGCGATCCCCTTGGGAGGGATGTAAAGGAGCCAAAGGTCACGGGTTCGATTCTCCCTTGAGGCTGCATGCCAATAAGAGGGGATTAAAAAGAGCGAATGGCCGCCCATGGCAGAAGACAATACCTGAATATGTGAATCCTGAGGGGGTTGTCACAAAGGGCATAAATGGATACACTTCTGCATCACATCCAGCCTTGGATGCAGATTTCTATTGCTGAGGAAGAAGAGCGCTTGGAGTGGAGAATTTTCCAGCACATAGAGCGGAAGATCGCTGAGGTACATCAGCGCTTGGACGCTTTTGAGTTGCGAGTGCTAGCCCGGCCAGCCCCTTAGGTGGATGTGTCAACCTTCAGGCTGCGGTCTAGAGTCTTCGAGCAGACATTGATATGATCCTAGAGTCTAGGGTGCATGAGTCTGAGGCCCCTCTGCAGAGTGTACTGAGGACACAGTGATGGCGGCCTTATTCGCCACTTCTGAGATTCCACCGCCTCCCCCTCGAGAGCATGCCAAGAGGCATAAGGGTGGATAGGAGGATTAGGCTAGAGCACAGAAGAAGGAGCGCTGTGAGATGGAGGTTCGAGGAGAGCCTCGCTTGCTGATGAGTAGGCGCGTCGGATGACAGCTGTAGAGTCAGCAGCTGGGGCATCTAGCTTCAAAGATGTGGCGATAGCGGGAGGCAGTGCTGATAGTGTTGTTGCTGATAAGGAAACTACTGAGGGTGTCTAGATTACAGAGGTAGTGGGTTCCGGGGAACCGGACCCACAAGCTTGCTGATCGTCGGCGCTTTTCGCCCCAGGTTTGCTTCACCTACCACTCTCGTATTTCAATTTTTGTATGCATTGGGGACAATTGCATGTCTTTTTGATGGGGGTTGGGGTAAATGGAAAGTGAGTGCTAGGGTGAAGTCTGAGTAACCCAATTCACTATCCTTTTTTGGGGTTTTCTTGCCTGTGTTCTTTTTCCCCAAGAGACTGACTTTTTTTACTGTTGAACCGGCATGTCTATATCTTGTGTACATAGTTTAACTCTGAACCATGATCGCTAAAATGATATCATGATGAAATGAAAATGATGCATGACAAGATACACCACTGCATGACCCTAAGTCTAAAATTCGAACAAGGTGTCTGATAATCTTGTAGAGTAATGAGATGTCAAGTGGATGTGAGGAAGATTTTAATAGTCCACTATTTGTACTGAGCTTGAACTTGCCTGGTTAAACCTGCTAAAAGTAAGTTGTAATAGACAATTAGGAAAGGATCATAGGCCCTTGTTCAATATTGTCAATTTTTAGCCTAAATAAAAAAAAACGAATGAAATTAATCCCTCTTTGATCCAAATGATTTGAGTTTAAAATAGACCTTTTTTTTCACCCCAACTGATCTTTTCTAGGAATAATATGTTAGCCCTGCTCTCTCCTTGGACATGTGCACCTCAGCTTATGCCAAAAGCATAAGTTGAGGGTGGCTAATGCAATAAACAACCCTATCATGGCCCTGACCCAACTTTGGGTGTTGTGTACTTTGACTCATGGCAAAGCCATGAGCTGAGGGTAGCTATTATGAGGAATGCTCTGGAAAGTGGGTTGAAATAACAAAGAAAGATAAAGAACAAATGTAAAATCACTCAAGAACCAGTTGAAAGAAAAGTGAAATAATAAAAAAACAGAAAAATAAATAAATACAATAAATAGAAGAAAGAAAAGAAGACAGTCACTTATACAAGCAAGAAAGAGGGGAAAATAGCAAGGTGAAAGAATATGAGAATATGGGCGAAATAAACTGATAAAAAGATGTATGTTAAGCCGATATGTCAAGGAGGGCAAAAATTCACTAAAGTATACCTAAATATACCCTACCTGACAATGAGACAATGTTACAAGCTAAGAAAGTCCTATCGTGATCAGAAAAGTTGTATAGCAAACTTAAAACAGTGAAAATAAGGGCAAGCTTATGGCAATATGTATGAATGAGTTGTGAATTTGTTTTGAGAGTGAGTGTTGAAAAGTAATCGTTATACTCAAACTGAAATCATTGTGTGAAAATGAGGATGTTGTTTTGAAGTGAGGACGCTAGTTGCAATACCAAAAATATTAGCACCACGGTGAGAATTTGAAGAGGATAGGTGTTAGTGTGTGGTGAGTCTGTGTCATGGTCTGATTCCACATAATTCAAGCCTAATAGTGATAAAATGCATAAATATGATGAGACTGATCGGGATTGATAGCCAAATGATTGCGAAGGATAAAACATGGATACTATTGTACAAAGATTTTGTAGTGAGTCATAGTGCGTCGCTTGTGGACAAACAACAAATTTAAGTTGAGGGTGTTAATATACCGTGGTTTCACGGTTATTAATGCTTTTTCCTTAAGTTTAGTGTGTTTCCAAAAGCCTTTTTGTACTAATATTATGTAAGTTTCTCTTTGTTTGGAGGAAATCTGTCTAAAGATGAACACGGAAGTTTTTGAGCAAGAAATGCAGAAAAGTTACCACCTACGAATCTTGTGACGGTCCGTCATGCCTGTGATGGTTCGTAGGTGGCATCGTAGTGAAGCTGCTGAAGGAATATGGGGAAGTCTGACCAAGTGTGGGGTTACGAAGTGCATGATGGACAGTTGTATCCATGATGGCCCGTCCTGCTGGTTCGTCGTGATGATCAGAGAAGTAGTCCCAGTACCCAAATTCCAAGAGTTTAAGTGTTATGGAACGGAGACCCTCGACGGACCGTTGTGCCTGTGACGATCCTTCATACCTGTCATCGAGGGTAATGAAGACAGAACCAGAAGAATCTACAAAGTATGGGGAAACGGAGTCCATGACGGCCCGTCGTGACCACGATGACCCGTCACGAGGTCCGTCGACCCAGCCGCGTTGTGACAGATTTTGAGCAAGTAGAGTCCTTCTTTTATTATGTTTTTGTTTTTTATAAATAGTTTTAAAAACCTCGTTTTGGGGGTTAGACTCTCATATAGTTAGACTTTTGGTTATTAGACAATTTTATGTTATTTTCTTTGTTAGGAGATTATTTTGATTATTACACTTTGGATTGTTACACTTTTCTCTTGAGTTGATTGTTGGTGATTTTGTCAATTAATCAAGTAAATTTATAGATTTTATTGTTTCTCATTGAAGTAAGTGCATGAATTATTATTATTATTATATATATATATATATATATATATATATATATATATATATGTATATATAAATATTGTGATTATGACTATGGGTAACTAAACTCCATAACTAGGGTTGTGGGAACCATGGGTTAATAATAAGATAAAATCTAACTAAAATAACAATTCTTGAATAGTGTCTTGCATGTATTGATAATTCTTTCGCTTAGAAGTCTTTTTAACGGATGTCCAACGTTAGAACTCGCCTTAAGGTTACTTGCCGTACCAAGGAGGTAGATAATAGGAAAAGAATTATCAACATAGATTTAGTGTATACTATCTAATAGGCTAGTATTGATTGGTACGAGGTAATAACTTTATCAAATATCGAATACAATGCTTAATATGAGGTAAAGGTAAGGGTTAGTATAGGAACACACGTAGCTGGACCAAGTTGTGAAGTGAAATTTTCTAGATGCCGGACCAAGGATTTAGAGATACCTAACTTATGACTTTGCATGCAAGAAACTAGGAAAGAATTGTTATAGTTAGAATTATCAAGTTAGGAACCTGTGGAAAACACGTAAACCCTAGTTCCTTTTATTAATTGATAAAACTCCGACATTTGAATCTGTTAGTTTTCTACTTTAATTTATCTAGTTATTTTCATTCATTTAGAAATAAAATTCCCCTTTTATTGTCTTTGTTTTATAAGGAAATAATTGACTAAATAATAGTAATAATAGATTCAAGTTAAGTCTGAACTATTTTCCTCGTGGGAACGATCCCTACCTAATTAATTGGATTTTTTACTTGATATGACCGATTTATTTCTTATATGAGAAGTAAGTTTCAGCGTATCAAATTTTGGTAAAAGATTTTTTCCCACTCAGTGTCAGCTGCGAGACGCGCAACTACCACCATATTCTGGCTGTCGGGGCAGCTTCGCTGTACCAAGTTTGGGTCCTCTTTGGGGACCCTTTGGCTTGTCCCTGGGGCATCGTTCTCGCAAGTTTCGACCCTTTGCATGTCAGGATGCGTGTAGGAAACATTGATACACAATTTTATCCCTCAAATCATCCCCCAATACATCACTACAAAACAATATGACACAGTAATTCAACTTCGACTAGTTTCTGGTCGTCTTGGACGTTCTTGGACTTTTGACCTCCAAACACTTTCAAACTCCATATAGTTCCTTAAACACCATTATTAAAAATTTTAATACTTTAACACATCATGACAGACATGTTAGTATCTAGTTCAACCAAGCTCATTCTTGAGGATGTAACATATAATAAGGAGATTAGTGGTTCATTAGGCGAACAGACGTCCCAACGATCAAGAATTTGACCACAACATTCAATTTATTACCCCCCACCCACACAAAAAAATATAGCACATATTATAAAAAATGAATCCATACCCATACTACCCATGACCTCATGTAATCAGTCTTTCCCTCTTTTGCATATATTTGTCAATCGATGAATTTTGGCCTTAAGAATGACATCACCCGCTCTATCATTATATAAAATAAGACGATCAGAACAAACGAGAATACTCAGAGTTCACCCACACTTGACCGAGCAATAAAATCAACATAACCAAACAATTTTATCATGAAAAACATGAGGTTGCACAATTTCAGTCCAAAAATACAGAAGGACACATGATATAGGCTTACATGACCAAAAAAAGTATTCAAGTGATCAATATAATGCAAACCCAAAGACAAGATAACAATAACATATTTGAAATGACCAAAATTATAAAAATCGGGCTTGGATAACCGACCTTAATATTGAGTAGACAAGTGCTAGGCTAATGAAATGAAATTAAAATGCACCACATTCAACCCCCGACAATTAATCCCAGACAAAAATGAAATAAGAACACGTACGTAAATACAAAATGAGGTTTTAAAAGTGCAAATGTTGGAAAATATTTAATGAGTGAGATTTGTGTATCAAAAAAAATTTAACCCCTTTTTGAACCTTTACTTCGTGTGCTAGTCAGCGAAGCTTAATCGAAACGCTAACCCATTCGGTGACACGCCAAATTGTTTTTTGGCCCGCCAAATTTTATACAACCTCTATATGACTATATGGTTCAAACGGTTATCCAAATTGGGCTGCCCGTTCTGTTTGGCGTGTCTCCAACTAATACCTAGTCTCTTATAATTTTTCCTCTTCAAAAAAAATTCAAAGTATTAAACTGTACAATCAACAGTCTTCATTGAAAAATGGTATTTAAAAAATCATAAATTTCTTCCAAAAATGCGCCTTGTTTAACGTCGTGGCATGATAAAGATAAGAATTCAAGATTCATTCTTTGGGTTAACCAAGGTATCACTTTGTAGACCCCTTTCTTTCCTAAGGTTTTGATGAGTTGAGATTTGGTCGTTTGTGTTTCCATCTTTTAATAGACACAAAATGGGAAGTAATTGTGTGGTTCAAAGATGAGATATCATATTACATCTCTTTTAGAACCTTGTCCAACCCTTTCATTTCGTTGAGAATTTGTGCTAACATATCCCCTTTGCATAAATTTTCAGGACAATCCCTTTGCTTTTTTTGCTTTTGACGCTCATGTCAGGAACATAGTAATCCTTGTTGCCATCCCGCTCCTTTCAGTTAGTCAAAGGGTCACGTCATTCCCTATAATGCCTTTTTGATATACCTACATATATGTAAGATTTTTGTCTTCTCGCCCTTTAGGTGTAATTTGGAAGGGCGAGAAGTATATTATGGGCAACAGAGATTGTTGGAAAGAGAGGGAAAGGCATAAACTTTCCCCAAAACTTGTACCCAAAAGTTACTCACACGCTTTTACAAATGGGTGACCTATTACACCCCTTAAAAGCACAAAAGTATATTTATTTACCCCTTTCGTCACCCAACCAAGGGCAAAATCCACTCTATATAGTTGATCGCATCAGCACACTAACAAAGTAATTTTTTGTTTTTGTTTTTAATTAAAAATGCCCGTGATTATATTCTATTATTATAACCAACAGAACTGAAAGAACCCTTAATTTTAACCCTAAAATATGAAGCCCAAATTGAATTCAAACATTGTTCGAAATTCCTTATTTTGAATCAAAGCTAACTCTTTTTTGTTATTATATGTTCATATCTTTTCCATTTTGATTCATTTCTTTCTCTTTTGTTTTGATTTATTTTTATCTATTTGGTAATATTTTTGGGTTTTTAGTTGTTTTATTCGCTTTGATTTTTATTAAGGTTCTACAATAACTTAAATAAGTTTTATTAGGCACTGTTTACAAGAGGGAGATCATGAATTGAAAGATGTGTGAAGAAAATATTGATTTTATTGCTTTCACTGGCCTCTTTGACACCCTAGTGGCGCATATTGGGGTTTTCCTTACTATGGGGAAAGTTCTCTTTTTTAAGAGTCGAATATTTTTTTTCTTTTTATTTTTTAAGACTACTATATCATGAGACTTTTGGCTTTGGAATGATTATTATATTGACCCAAGCTCCAAATTCGTGATTCCTAAGTTGTTGGAAAGAATTGCTATGTTTGGACATAACGCTGAAACTTTGGAAAGAAAAATAGATATGAACAAGATAGAGTCAAAATGAATAATTTTGATGATGATTCGAAGAAGATGAAAGGTATTGAAAAGAAATGGATAAACAAATTGTCCAAATCCAAGAAAAGGTAGAAACAACTTTGGATTTTTTTTTTGGTTTTGTGTTTGTATTTTAGGTTTAAGTTTATTATTTACCATAGTTTTAACTTCGAAAGGCGATTCAACAAAATTTTCAGGATCTCTTCTTTTACCAAAATTTGCAACGTTGTATTGGACTATTCCCTTTGTCTAACAAAAATATGTTTGTATCATTTGTGTAAGAAAAAATTTCCAAGGCTTCTCTTTATCTTAATTTGTGTCAGTTATATTGATGATTATTTGGTTTTTATATTTGTACATAAATTATTCATTCACTGTCTACAACTATCTTCTCAACTCTCTAAACTATAGACTTGTGTAGACACTACTAAAGTAGTCACAAATCACCCTCCATAAAAACAAAATAATTAACAATCAACTAAAAGAGAAACATTGGTACATAAAGATATAGTCATAATTGAATAATGATTAATCAAAATAGAAGTTATAGTTGTCAAAGCAGTTACAAAATTAAACACCAAAAATTAAAATGCACTCACATCTACCCATTCATTGTCCTAAATATAAGGGACTTAAATAGGGATAAAGTGCATTTCATTGTCTATCTACAAACAAAACATAATATCAACATTGCATTAAAAACAAAAATCTACCAAAACAAGTTAGACATTAGATATTGTGAGCATTAGAGCTCTCTTGGCCTTGGACCTAGTCTCAATTTATTTTCTTCCCCACATATCTTCAAATTTTCTTGAGTCCATATCTTGTTTTCCCTTATATTTTCACACCACATGTTGGTTTATGCCCAAGATCTCCAGCGACAAATGTTGAAGACTTCACATTTCTAAATCTTGCACCAAACGTTCTAGTTTTCTCAGTTGAATATAATTAATCTTAATTTATGATTAACGAATTATAATAATAAATGATATTTAAGTATAGATATAGTGAACATACATTAATAATAGTAGTATCCTTTGTGTGTGTAGTACACCCGTTCTAACCATTCTTGCTCAACTAGCAACACTACCCTAAAAGGCAACAAAATATTAAGTAAAACAACTTATATAAACTAATACAAAAAGTGAGTAGAGGAAACTATATCACCTTGTTTGTTGAACCCTTTGGTATACCCCTTCATCTTAAAGTTTGAGCATTAGGTGTTGATCTATGGCCAACATTTTTTTTCTATTTTACTGCAACAACATGTGTTGCTCAATAGTTTGTGATGATGTTGGTGCAGCAGAAAGTGTTGCTCTTGGGCAAAAAATTAGGTCTTGAACTTGATCCAGTAGTAGATATTCATCTTGGACCAACAATAAGTCTTGATCCCGGGCCACAACTAGGTCTTGAACTTAGTCCAGCACCACGTCTTGATCCTAGGACATTAGTGGGTCTTGAACTTGCTCCACTAATATGTCTCGTGCGTGAAGAAGGTGCACCAAGAGGACATCTTCTTTTATCGTGACGTTTATTATGACAAGTGTGGAATGACATATCAATCCCTCTTTTGGATAATTTTTCAATTTTATTAGTTTCACCTTACTCATTCTTCCTAGTCTTGACAGGCCTTCTTAGAATATTTCTAACTTGAGGTGGTATAACATAGATGTTTTGTGATTTTCACCACATTTTCATATTCATAACTTGTTGAATGAAGTAGTTGTATGTTTCATGTATGTTTCTCTATTATACCAATGTAGTTGATAAGGTCCAATTTTCTATGATGAAGAGAAGTTATTGCATGAGGACATGGAATTCCTTTTATGATCCATTCTTTACAATTACATATTTGCCTTTGAATATCTATAACATGAATGTATGGTTCATGAAGTACCTCATACCATTTATCCAAAATCCATTTGATGTTGCATATCATAGACTTAGTAGTATTATCTTGTAGAACCTTTATTTCCATTTGGTGAAATTTCACAAATCCAAGTATTGCATAACTCTCACATCTGTGGTATTCTCGAGCATTGTAATTATAGTGTTATGCCTTGGAGCTAATATCCATGCATTGAAACATTCATCCATGTTGGTGTCTACAATGTCATATTTTGGGGTAAAATTGAAGTAACGTTGCTCCATCTTTTACGATTCTAATACAAGTAATCAACCACCTTATCCCCCAACCTTTTCATATAACTAATGTTATACTTTTAGCTCATCCTCAAAACTAGACCTTTAGAACCTACAAAAACATTTTTTTATCTCAATACCTATCCATCTCTTTGACTAGTTAGCAAGGATGTGTCTAGCACACACTTAACATTTGGCAAATGAGTAGTTATTGGAATTTCAAGACTCTATATGAAGTAAGAACATATTGCAGACCATAAAGAAACTAAAAACTAAGATATTCATAAATATATATTCAAGAAATGAAATGAATAAAAAAGCAATAAGTATTTCTAACCTTTTGCATGTTCGAGATGATTGTGATGTCTGTACCATCTCCCAACTGAAGATCTTCCTTTAGAAGATTGGCAAACAAAGTCCAAGTAAACATATTTTCAAATTCAACTAATGCCCAAGCCGGTGGCAGCATTTGATTGTTCACATCTTTACAAACAAGAACCAATAATTGACCTTTAGATACTCCTATTAGACAACAATCATACAAACAAATTCACTTCCTAAAACCAACCAAGAAAGACATCTTCATTGCATCAAAACATATGTAGAAGCCTTGAAACATTTTTCTACAACTTAAAAGTGTCCTCGTGAAGCTTGACTACACATGTACTATCTTGATTAGTTCGTAGTAGCTCATCTTTGTAGCCCAAAATCCTCCCAAACTCAAGAACATAGTAACCCATAAGCTCATATATTACTTTGTTTTTTGCTTTCCTACATATAGTTCTTCCATAATATAAATTTTTATTTAAGAATCCTTGAAACTCAATGATTCTAATATCAGGATGTTCCTTTAACCTTTCACTATAGTGGCTGCATAAGAACATGCTATTACAAAGCTTGTTCTTATTAGTTGAATCATATTTGTGAACTAGATTGTATATCTTCACAACAAAATTATTTGTCCTAGAATCAAAGCAAGTAATTAAAACCCAAGGACAACCAACTCTAAATA
The DNA here is from genome assembly GCA_027705065.1 of Solanum peruvianum. Lineage (NCBI taxonomy): Eukaryota > Viridiplantae > Streptophyta > Magnoliopsida > Solanales > Solanaceae > Solanum > Solanum peruvianum. Next base: position 11,897 of record JAKWJD010000201.1, read on the forward strand.
AAACTCTTACCATTGATAGTTCATTAATATGCATTCCAATTGTAACATGTCCAGCAACAACATATTTGGTACAGCCGATCAAAACTCATTAACACTTTCAAATACAAGACCCAATTCCCACACTATTTACTAATAAGTTGCATCAAATACAACTCTATTAAAATTTTTTCTCCTTCTTTGTTTAACTCTCTCTATCTGTAGAACTTATCTTGTCTTCATCATTGTAAGCATCTGGATCAATTTCAAAACTGGCAGTTTCATCTGAGGGATAGTAAGACTCATCGCTAGCTAGGTTGTGTTTTATGTTTTTTTTCTGTTATCCGTAGATTCACCATACCCTGCATCTGGCCAATATTTTTGTTCCTAGCTTTGCAAGATCAGACAGTGGAGTTCATTCTCCCATTTTACTTCTCTTTCTTTTACTCTTTTACTCCCTAAAACTTCTTAGCTCATAATCTACATCACTCTAATTAAATCCTTCATTAATGATTCTCTATCGGAAACTTGTTCATTTAAAGGGTGGAAAGGGTCAGAAATTGGATCAGTAGAAGGATGGACAGGGTCAAGAGTTGTATTAGTAGAAAGATGGATAGGGGTTGGATTTTGATGAGTAGGAGGAGAAGTATTTAGAGCAGTAAAAGTGTGTACATGAGATGATGTATTTGAATTGGCAGAGGCAAGGTAGGGTTTGAGGCATTATTTTGGGCCTCATTGGTTGGTTCTAATTCAGAATCAAAATATGCATTAGGCCCACTATTTTGAGATGCTCCTCACATGTAGTTACTTTATTTTCAACATATTCCAATGAAGGTGGGATAAGAATAGGATTTGCAACCAAGTGAAACATAAATGCTTCCAAATACTCCATTACTTAAAGATTTAGCAATTAAAGTAGTGACTATATATTAATTCTAAAATAGCAGTAAATCTACAAAGTTTAACATAGAGCAGACATTGTCCAAGTTCATACCCAAACTCTTTCATATAATCACTTAATTCAAAACAAGATAGCCTATCTATATCAAAATCTAAAAAATCGTAACTCCTCCACCATGATATAGTTTCCGCTTGTATCCCTTTTTTCCCATCTTCATAAACCACCATTTTAAAATCTCAAAGTAATAAATTCAGAAGACATTTTAACCCGAAAACAATACTAACAGTTACCCCTCAAAAACAACGACAAAATACATATAACAACAAAGGGTGATCATTTAAATGAAAGACAAAATACAGTAAACATTAAAAAAAATTAAAGACAAACTAACCCTAAGCTAAATAGTATAACTCCGAAGTAAACTAGAGATGTATGACTAACCATTTAGATATGGAAATGGCAACACAAGATGATCGATGAATGCCTCAATTTTAACCACAAAGCCATAGTAAGCACAGATTCCCTTCAACCAAACGATGAATTCTAAATACCAATTTTCTCCAAATATGACAGTGAAACCTCGATTGAATGATTAAATCTAAAAGGATGACTGAAAAACACTATTGAATTGAAGCAATTTGTAGTGAAAATCAAAATTTACGGACAAAACTTTCATTAGATTTTGGTGTCCTTAGATAAACTAAAGGGGTGGGTTAAATAAATGGATTCGGGCAAGATAAAATTGATGTGGGTGAAAAGAAACGGGTTTGGGTCAAAATGAATCGGGTTGGGGGTCTTATAATAAGTGATTTCACTAGGAGGCGTGTGTGACTCTCGCTCGATACATAATGTCCAGGGTTGGGTGATGGAAGGGGTAAATAGATATACTTTTGTGTACATAAAGTTGTAATAGGTTGCCCCATTAGTAAAAATGTGTAACAGAGTTTTGGGTACAAGTTTAGGGAGCAATTTATGCCTTATGAGGCATACTTTAAAATGCTATTCGGCTGTGGATTGTATTGCTTCCATCTTTAGTAGTTTTTGCTATAAATATGATTTTTGAATGTTAAATTCATAAGAACAAATCAAAAAACAAAATTCAATTGCATTTAAGGGCGTCTGATTTTTTAGCTACAGTGAAAAGTTATGTGACTGTACAACGCTTGTTGTATTGCTCTGTCTTTATGTTTATACGTGTAGATCCAATTTGATCGATAATAATTCACTTATTGTATTGCTCTGTCTTTATGTTTATACGTGTAGTTCCAATTTGATCGATAATAATTTATATTTAACTTTGTTTGTTAAGAACAATAATAATATCTTCAGTTTTGTAATATGAATCCATTAAGAATTGTAATATTAGTAGTCATAAATTACACTCATTATAGCATTTTTGGAGTTTGAATATTATTATAAATTAACACAATATTGTTAGTTAAGAGTTTATCCAAGCCGCCACGAATTATGAAACCTAATTAAACATGATAATAGAGAGTTATAAATTTATTTTTTTAAAAAAAAAAATTGTCAAATAAATTTGTGTGTGCTATTTGAAGAGTAGATCCAATTAGTTTTAATCATATTTCCACCAAATTTTACTTGGACATAACTGAAATCACAATTTCAAATAATATTACTTTGAAACAAAAATATCAGTTTAAAAAAATATTAATTTTTGAATGTGATATTCAAGTATGATAATTATGTTTATTCTTAAAATCGCATTTCTGAAATCCACATTTTCTTACATATACTCAACTTATAAATTATTTGAATTTTCCTTAACAATTTTTGTTGATCATTTGATCGAGGGCCGAGAAGTAGAATTTTTAATTTTTATTTTTACAACTTTTTATAAAAATAGTTAAACCTAAATTTATTTTAATTTAAGATGAAAATCTTTTTAAATTAAAATAATGAAATTTCTATTGTGAATAATGGAAATTAAATATAAAACAAAATTAATTCTTTCACGTATAAAACAAATGGCAGTTCAAATATAATTGCAAATTATTTTTAATGTATTGCAAGTTGGGAATATTATATACCATTATGATGTGTCATGTGCATAAATCAAGTACCACTCTGTAGTAATCTAAGGGGTAATCTTAAAGTTGGCATCAACTTTCACTTAGTCACTTAAACAAGACTTTGTTCATTTTAAACATCTCATGTCAAGTTTCACTGTGTCATTTTAACACTATTTATATTTTCAAAATCGCATTTTAAAAGTGTATATTCAGACGCCTTTTATGTAAAAAATAAACAAATTAGTATTTTACATGTGAAATTTTATATTTGTTTAAAAAAGTCAGTTTTACTTTTTTTTTTTTTTGTTCCCCCACCTCTTTTCTTCATTCTTCTTGTGCTTCCTTTCCCTTTTCATTTGTTCTCCCTCATCAAAAAGGGAAGAACATAGGTTAGTTCACAAAATAAAATACGTTGGAGAATAAGGAAATCATATCAAATCGAAAAGTTTTTGTATGACATTTAAAAAATTATTTCTTGTGCTACTGTTATTGAGATTCACAATGAAGGATATTGAAAATAAATTTCTTTTTTTCATTGGTGGTTGTTCTTTGTTTTTGTTATCCCTTGAAATCAATTTAATTTCGTAATTTCAATGGAGAAGGTAAGAATGTAAATTAATTTTTCCATTTGAAAAAAAATGATTTTTTTTGTTTCCTTAAAATTTGTTTTTGAATATTAATCAAGATGCAAATTTTGTTTTCAAAAAAAATGGAAGAATCAAAATGTGTAACCTAGTAAAGTATTGTAAAAATTTTTAAAAAAGTTGTGTGGTGATATTGGATGGTAGAAGGTGAAGAAGATGGAAGGGAAAAAGAAAGGAAAAAAGAAGGAGAAGAAAATATTGCAAAAAAAGTCAAAATGTCTATGAAAAACGTCTCCAACAAGCTTAAAATTTGTGTAGCACATGTATCATGCTCAGTCAGCGAAAAGTATCAAAATGACAATACAAGGCGTAACATGAGGTGTCTAAAATGAACAAACCTTAGTTTAAGTGTCTAAGTGAAAATTTGTACCAACTTTTGTGGACCACCGATGGTTTTGGCCTTAAAAATATAAACATAAACAAAATAACAAAATAGCCTGAGGAACTTATTTATTGATAAAAAAACTGTAGATAGGCAAAAGAATTCCTTTTGTATAAAACTTGATGTTTGTCCATAATTTTTTAGCGATATACCATTGTAGTCATCGTTGAAAAAATTATTTCTATTGTTATACAGATATGAAAGTTCATGAGAAACGTATTTTCAAGAGTGACAATGATCTCTGGATGCCATGTCGTCAAACGCTAATTTGTACTATAGCCGGAGAAACGGACATGCTGGTCGTTGGTCAGCCTCCATTGGGGGGGCTGGGCCAATAGAACCACTGTTCATGAAGGAACCTTTTTAATATGACCTATGGATAAGTTATTAAACCCATGATATACCTTTGAAACAAATAGATTATCTGCATGAGGATTCGAGAATAGTGTAAGAAGAAAAGGAAGTGAATCAAATAATTATCAATGAGTATTTCTAGTATGAAGTGATAGCAAAATTTTCCTGACGGATGGCCTGATATTCAGGATCTACGATGACCCATTCCAAAGAAATGTGATCTAAAACGGGAGCAGAACATTGGGTTGTTGAGTAATATGCATATACTAATTAGGGAAACAAGAATAGCTGATTGGTGTGAAGTTATTTTCGAAACCTCAATTCCACATCACACATGATTAGTGGTCTTATCCAATGTGCTCATTCAAATGGGATCCATTCTTCGATCTGGTAGAGGAGACATCGAAAGCAATTACTTGGATCTCTTTTCTAGTATTGCCCCCAAATTTCATCGGGAAGGAAGTAGTGTTCTATTTAGCAGCAACAATTGGTAAACCCTTCTAGGTGGACCTAGCTAGCTATTCTAAATAAGACCAAACCAAGCTTTAGAAGTAGATTTACTTGGGGAATTTCAAATAAGAATCAACATTGGTGTGAGGATGAAATTAAGGGAAGTAAAGATACGATGGATACATATCTAATATTAATATATGCCTAAGTATTGCAAAACATGTAAGCTTCAAGGTCATAATGACAATTAATGTTTATTATTCATCTGGAATTGTACTCGAAGAAAAAGGAAAAAGTCAAATTACAATTACATTAGGGGAACTATAAAGGTGAAGAAGATGGTACAACAAAAAAATATAACGAAGGAGAGAGGGAGATTCAATTGGCGATGGAGTTAAAGAGGGGTGAGCTGTTTTAAGAGAAGACGGGAAAATTTTACATCAAAGGGGGAAGATAACCATATAAGGGAAGGATTGAAAGATGATGGAATTCTAAACCACAAGCGAAAGAACAATGGGCAACAACAGGCAACAAATTTCTTGCACTTGATTAAATGATGGAGGAGGAACAGCCAACTCAGAAGAATGAGGTGACAAAACAAAAAATAGGGAGAGAAAAACATAAATATTGATGGAGAACAACAAGGCACTCAAGTATATGACAAAACATAAGGAATCAATTGGGAGTGGGGCAATCAAAGGAATTATATAACAAGGATTCACAGAGCTCTATAAATGAGGTAGATTAGGAACATCTGGTTAATTTAAGGCAATTGGACGAACCTTAGAAAAAGGAAAAAACAGAGTATGGCAGTTGCAAATGAAAGGGGTAGAAATGCAGAAATTCTTGAGCTAAATCATGTGATAAAATTACATGAGGCAAAGGAATAAACACTAAGTTAGACAAAGAAAGTAATGATAAACAAAAGTCGCAAGAGGATGAAATCATTAATGTTAATGTAGAACTTGTGAGCAAGAATAGTGATGTATCTCTAACGAAGATTGATAACCTGAAGTCCATAAGCAAGAGGAGTGCAAAGCAAGATCAGACTCAATCTCAAATAAATTAAAGGAGTAAGAATGGGTCTTCTTCTACATCAGATTAATGATTAATAAGGCTATTTACTAGAATATTAGTTCTGTGAATACTAAAGTCTTTTGAGAGTTTATTAGACCTACATAAAAGACATTATTATTCTTGCATTGCTTTATGATAACCTTTTAAAAGCCTCTCTAAGATTGAAGTGTATAGGCAGAAATTGGGTCTTGCTAATGCAAGAGTAAATGTTTATACAAAAATCTTTTTCTTTGGGGAATATGGTTGGGTAGATACAGGTTCATCAGACTTTTTACAAAAATTAACTATTTGCTTCCAATTAAGAGGGCTGCACAAATTTTTCCGGTAAGGGCAGTATATTCAAGGTATACAGACCTAGAATGACTTCAACTATGGGAAGATTTAGAGAACATTGAGGACCAATCTAACACTCTCTGGATTGTGGTTGGAAATTTCAACACTATTGTAGATGAGAATGAAAAATCTAGCGGCTTGGTTGTATCCCCACATGAGACAGTAGATTGGTCTCATTGTTTTTGGGGATTGTTCATTGAATGAAATAAAATTATTGGAAGCTATTACAATTGGTAGAGTGGAGAATAAAAAATGATTGTATATTCTAGAGACATCATAGTTTTGGGGAATAATGAATTCATGAAACTACTACCTAATAGTGAAGTGCATCGTTTAATTAGGTAAGGATCTGATGAGCCCCATTACATGTAATTTGTAATGACTCGTAGGAACATGTCATTGAGAAATTTAGTTGCCCGAATTTCATGACCAAGCACAAATATTTTCTGAAGGTGGTGGAAGAAGGCTAGGAAGACGAGATTACTTGATCTCCTCTTTTTATTATTCCTTCCAAATTAAAGAAGATTTTAAAAAATCTTATTACAGTGGAGTAAATGTAATTTGGGGATTTTCTTCAAAAAATTGATAGATGAAGGAATTTGTGAAAGAAAAGGAAGTACAACTGCAAATATCACCCAGTGAAGACCATGTGTATCCTTAGTAAGGCGGAGGACGAATGAAGAGATATTATTTTATAGAAGAAGAAAAACAGAGGTAAAAAAAGGGGATTACATGGTTCAAGGATGGGATAGGAACACAAAATGTCTCCATGCATACATCAAAGGCAAGAGAAGAAAGCGACGCGTTAATTAAATTAAGACAAGACAGGGAGATATTATAAAGAATCCTCAGAATATTGGTTAGGAAGTTGTTAATGTGTTTAAGAAGGGGTTTATAGAGACTTCACAGGACTATGATTTGGAGGTGCTAGAATCCATACCGACATTAATCAATGAAGGAGAGAATGAGGAAATGGTGAAAATGACAACAAAAGAGGATGGGACGCATGTGTTTTCTAAAAAACGGAGGTGGTTCTAGTGGACAAGATGGGATCTTAGGTAACTTCTTCAAATCATGTTGGAAAATAATATGCAAGGTCATCACAATTATGGTGATGACATATTTTGTGGGCATTAATAACCTAGGTGTGTGACCCATACTAACTTGGTACTCATTGTAACGACCCAAGGTACCGCCTAGGCGTTACCGGTGTCTTCAACCTCAAAGAGGACTTAGACTAGCCTAAGCATTCATCATTACATATCATACGTTGAAAATGTGGAAAATTAAAACTTTTATGTAGTGAAGTATACTTACACTTCTCGCATATCATATATGGAGTTTACCTAGACTCCTCGCTTGTTGAAGTTTACATAGACTTCTCGTTTAGGCAATAAAACCAATCCATGAGAAATAGTATAATATTTTCTCACATTAAACCATCTAATAGAGAATTAAAATATTGGGCATGATCCCATAGACAACTACAATATATAATTATAGGCTTACGACCATAGTCTCAATGATAAAGGAACAAATGATTGTTTTACACCCAACCAACATCATAACTAGAGTAGAAGAATGGCAACATCCCCGAACTTGTGGACTCACCAATAACTAGGGAGAAAATTCCAAGTCTTCTTGCAAAGTGGTCTAGAAGCTCTTCAATGGCTGAAACCTACAATTTTTGGGAAAATGGAAGATATGTGGGTTAGTACGAACCACATGTACTAAGTATGGTTCGTATGCATAAATCATCAATGCATGAGAAAAGACACAATTTAGTCAAAAGCATGCATAGTATTAAATAACGTTAAGGCGCACATATATGGATCATCATAAGTCAACCCAACATAACATTAACTCAACACATAAGCAACCCAAAGCAATACTTGTGCAATACCAAGAATAGAACCCCGTAATCCTATCAAAGCTAAGTATAACATTAAGTAACTCACTTCATACATATAACATGACCTCATTTTTAATCATAACATGCTTGATTCATAAGATCATATATAACTTGACATATATAACATATAATCAACTTAATCATACAAGAACACTACTAAGACCATTCCTTAGGATCCCACATGTGCAATGTGTAAGAGAACTCACATACCCTCCCTCACACTATGTAGTAGCCTTTAACACAAACCTAATAAGAGTTCACATACTTGAATTGTTCATTTACTTTTACATCAGGGAATGAAGTGCAACAACCAACATGAGACCATGTGAGATACATGGAATGTCGTGTTCTACTCCCAGACAGAAAAGAGAGTGAACCATTTGTACATAGCTATCTAGGTGGATCCACTAAGATAGAGTAATATGTGGGCACAGAGTTAAGGGTAAAGGAGATTAATAATAGATACCTTGACTTGCTAGACGTGGAGGTTTCCATCTCATGAGACAAAATATATCTTGGGAATCCAAACTTGCTAAACATGAAGAAACCCATGTGGGCGGCTGGACTTACTACACGTGAGACCTCTATCTCATTTACATGCCCTTTAAGTGCTAAGCATTTATTCCCTTTAGTAATCATCTTATTTCATCATATAAGTTCACATTATCCTCTTCTAGATCCCTATGTAAACATCTTATCATATTAGTTAATAGGCCATGATAAGTGAGAACAATCCTTTCAGTTTAGACACCACTTCACAAGTGAGTATACCTTTCACTTAACACTTTATTACAATCATGAAAAACTACTTTCAATCATATAATAATCGTATCATAACATGCATACATAATTCATATCTAATTTGAGTGTCTTAGGGTTAAGGATGAAGAACACTTAGCATCAACATCACAACCACACATTAGAAATAGGATCAATACCATCAAAGTAACTCATATTTCATAATTCAACCCAAGAAGAACCAATCAACATACCTCCTTTCCCCTTCAAGAATATATTATCAACACATAGACAAGGTAAATTCAAGAAGCAATTACATAATTAACAACAATGTAGTCAATCCACATGTTCATCATCTTCACAAATCACCATATCAATTCAAGGTTTTCATGAAATTTGCGAAAGACATGGGTCCATGGGAATCTTTAGTGAATAACAAGAATTAACCATTAATACATACTTAAAAAACATTAATTTACCATAATTCATCACAATTCATTCTAAATTTCGTTTTTCAAAAAAGACTCATGTGTAGAAAAACCCTAGTTTGGATAAGTTTGAAAATCTCATTGAAAGGACCTCTTGGGGAGAGGAATCCCAGATTGAAAGAAACCATACCTTAAACAAGACTTTATCAACAAATTTGAGTAGAAAACTTGGGAATTTGGTCTTCTTCCTCAAGCTTCAAAGCTTCTTCAATACATGTTGAGTAGAGAGAGAAAGTAAAGAGAAGTGAGAGTTTTTTGGGTTTTGATTTGGGGATTCGGTTTGAGTGGAAAATGTGAGGAAAAAACTTAAATAAAATAAATATATAACTCTCCCTAAAATGCACATAAGACCCCTCACTTAAGTTGACCTTTAGTAAAGTCAAACTTGAATTCTAAATTTCAGATTTTCGTCGGGAAATAAGTTCGCGTTGCGGAGCTGTTTGTGCATGATTTCCAAAATTAATTTTTGAGACAGTGGAGTCTGCAACGTGTTTGCGACGAGGACCATGATTTTTGGTCCATGGTGGACCATGTCCGCGACAATGACTGGTTCCCTGCTAGGCCAATTTGGCTGCTGCTTTGGCAGCTTGCTTTGGCGAAAGGTAGGGTTCTTGAAGGACCTCTAGGGCGGTCCTTGGGGTGTAAAACCTGGAATCTTTAACCCTATATACATGCTTTTACCTATTTAACGTACTTTTACACATACCACACTTCCAAACCTTCACAAAACCAAATGGCGTTTACTAGTTCTATTTCGCTAGTTCCAAGACGTCATGGTCGTTCCTTGACGTTTTGGTTCTAATACTTACAAAACAAGTTAAATACTTTTATTTAGTTCTAGAATTATCATTATTCATTATATGAGACTCTAGTCTAGGTCATAGAATTTCAGGGTGTTACACTCATTCTTAAGAAAGAAGAGTCAAAACCTTCGGAAACCTAAGACCTATCAATCAAAGTAAATATACTAACAAGATCATTTTGTGATTGTCGCATGAAAGAATGTCAATGGTGATGAATAAAACATTTATCAAATGTAATTCATTAAAATCTATGTGCAAATGATCGCTAAGTAATGTAAAACACAATAAATGACTTGGGATCGAACCCCAAGAGTGGTACGTGTCTAACTCAATCAAGCAATACAATTCTAATCTGGCAAGTTATAGCAATATAATTATAAAAAAAGACATGAAATAAATCTAAGATTTAACAATCAAATATCAGATGGTGTTATTGTTTGTAATTATCAACAACATCCCAGTAATAAACAATTTGAAATAACTCTAAGGAAAGGAATTCTCGGGATCTGAACAATTATAGGTAAATTTTAACATATAGTTAATCGAAAAACAACTATCCTGGATCAAGTGATTTCTTTCCAACATCAACATGCATAGAATTTAAGAACATCCCACACCTTAAATATGCACTCTATTGAGCTAGATGGGTACGATTAGGTTTAGGATTCACTCTTTCAAGTTGAACTCAACTCAACCCAATACCTACAAACCATTAAATAGTCTTAGTTCTAAAATCTCTATCTGAAGAAAGCTAAGAATACAAACTTAGAACTACATTTACAATTACATTTTATAAATTAAACCACAAGTATGATTAAACCCACTTCAATAAATCATTTAAACTAGTAATTGACAATACTAGTGAACTAATTGAACCCATAATCACATGACCAACCCCAAGAATTCGGGCTTTAATCAAAAACCATAAAAATATAAAATGGTATAAAAAAAAATTAGCCATTAACTAGGTAATATTAATTCAGCGTTTACAATTTTAAAGGTCGAAAAATAAGCAACCCACTTGCAAAATCACCGAACTTATTGTCCAAAAACCCTCAAGTCTATTGAGGAACTGTTCTAAAATGGTAGTAAGAAAAACTTTGGAAAAGAGAGAACTACTAAATTAACAGTTCAAAATTAAATATATAGTTGCCAAATATTAGCTATAGAGGGCCATTAGGCGAGGTAAGTAGGTTCGCCGAGTGGTCCGGCAAACCTCCCTTTTAACTCTTCTATCACGTTTTGCATTATATATCAATACCCTCAAGTCCTGTAATTTTGGGCGAGCATTGTATCGTGGAAGTTATAGAGATGATTCGTCAACTGCCCCTTTCTTATCATCGACTAAGTTTCTTACCTCAAGTCATACACATTTGAACTTTATCCGCCAATATCCAATTCGCCAAGTGATCTTGGTGATCATCACGCTCGCCTGTCTTCACTGCTTCGATTATTTTTATTCCTTTTTGCCTGTTAGTATTATTGTGCAACACATCGGAAACAAGACTTAGAAAAGTGCATTGGGAATCATCTCAACAAAATAACTATAGTAGGGTTCACGGACCGTATATGGGTCAATAATATGTTGACCTTCCCATGGACTTAGCCGCGTCCTAGTAGAGGTGGATTACGGAGCCCTTCACAGGTCGTAGTCCACCTCACGGACCATCCTGGAACTCGTGGAAACCAAGCAATTTCCACCAGGCCTAGCAAGTTAGTGGACCTATCATGAATTAGGTCTAGGTAGCTTCTGGTTTTGACATTCATAGAAAATGCTTGTTTTTTGCCACGGGTATTATCCACAACTCATATTCATTCACTAATTCTACTCCTTCTTCACGCTATAGCACCCTCCAAAGCAAGCACTTGCCTTATGTTCCTCCTTGTCCCTCACCAAGGTTACCTCCTCTCTCCTTCTTTGACATTTTCCATCCATTCCCACCATGCCAAGACATCAACTACTACTCCCAGAAATTAGTGGCTACTGGACCAAGACCAGGACCGGCTTGATGGACGGTGGTCCCTTTCAGGTCTATCAGAGGGGCCTATGGTCAACCTCGTCATGTTTTTAAATAAGTTTGTTTTTTTCCTTTTCCCCTCTATGCCCATGGTCCCTTTGACGGTCTGTCATAGGGGCATGTGGTCAACCTCATCAAGTTTTTAAGTAAGGTCATTTGGCCTTTTCCCTTAAGTGTTCAAGATCTAAAGTATGTCGTTTAAACCTAAACTACATGATTTTTTTGTTTTTCCCTAGTAAATATATTACAACCTAACCTAATAAAAGATTCACCTAAATCAAGCTTAAATTAGAGTACAAATAATAGATGAAGTTGACCAGCCGTTAGCTCCAAAATGGAGCAAGTTTTCATAAGTTCCAGCCCCCAAATCAAAAGACTTCTCTGTGGAATTCGTCATCTTGTATGTGTGATTTTACTAGTGGGTTCCTTCACCCATTAGGTCCCTAGTTTTCATCCAGATTCGTGAATCCCTTAATATTATCGTTACCTAAAGCTTCTTGACTGTTAGAAATTGATGGGTTTTAGCTATATTAAAATGATCAAAATAAGGTTTTGTTTAATTGGTGGTAATTTTGTGTAGATTCATTCATAAGTCCAGAACCTTAGCTATATAGTTCTTTCAAATCTTGAATTACACATGCTATGTATATTATTTCAATATGAATGATACATTCTTTAGTTTTTATATGTTTCATTATCTAAATATTAATGTTGCATTCTTAGTTTGCTTGATAGTATTTTGACCTCTCCAATATTATAGAAACTCAGTCATAAATTGTTCATTACATAATCAATTGGGAGTTGCTTAAAACTAAGAGGACTAGGGTCAGTATTCCTCAAGTCCCAGAGCTACGTGCCTCGTAAGTTAAGTCCCATTTCTTGGACATTACATTTTAGTGATCATGCCAGCAATGCCTCTATATGTTGGCAGGGTATTGGGTCCTCTCAATGGGGAATTTACATTAGACACTACATTTAACTCATATGGTTTCATGTCGATTATCAGTAGTAGCTACCATAGACAAGTTTGATCTATTACATTCACCATTTAACAATTATAGCTAGATTACAGCCTCAAACATGTATAAACTTCGCCATTGCATTCAGTTACTTTATGTTCAGTACTATCAGTATAGCATCATGTTTGTCTGTATCTGTGTTAGTACTTATGCTTTGATTTGTTATGATTATTGATTAGTTTTTACTCAATCACGCATGCTTAGTACCCTTAAGGTACATGACATATACT